>VZTU01034977.1:19998-37091 GCA_013400835.1 Zapornia atra
CCCCCCCGGTATCCTCGTAAGGCTCCGCGGGTCTCCTCGGCGGGCTGCGGGGCTCCCACCGCGGATACCGGCGGTTCCCGGGCCTAGCCGGGGTTAGGGGAGGAGGGTCCCGGCTGCAGTGCCGATGTGAGGCCCTGATGGGCCTTCTGCCCGCCCAGACGGGGCTGGGGCCGCGGTGCTTGTCCTCGGCGCTGGGGATGAGCCCGCCAGCTTCAGGGAAGGAGGGGGATGGTGAAACTGGGAGACGCCAACTCCCAGCTTTGCTCTCCCCATCCCTCTCCAAGGCCGGTGGGCTCGTTCCCGTCACCCTGCCCAGGCCCAAGTGGAAGGGAGGGAAGGTTGGGTGCCTCCCCAGCGGCTCGGGCTGGGGAGGAGATGCCTTTGGGGTCCTCCTGGCCCATGGAGCATGACCCTTAGTGCCAGAGCTTCACGGAGCCTTGTCACCTGCCTGTCCCCTCCACTGCAACCTGCTCCCTGGGATGGTCCCTCTCCTTGGGTCTCTTGTGCCCCTGGGTAATGGATGCCTGTGGTTTGCCTTTGTGCCTGCTGGCTGTGGAGTTATGGGCAGATCTTAATTTTCTCTGCGCTGATGCAGCTAGACAAGACCTGAATCCTTAGCAGCAGGGCTGGAGATCTCTGGTGTAAGGCACTGGTTATCGCTTGGTAATCTCTCACCAGTTATCACTCAGTAATACGCTGGTTATCTCTTGGCAGGAGGCACCAGGCGTTCTGGTGTGAGGCAGAGATGTGAGCAGAGGATAACAGGGGCCTGTCTGGGCCCGTCTTGCCTTCAAGTGGGAGATAAAGCACCTTGCTGCCCACACAGAGAGTGTGGATCCCCCACCACTGGCTCTGCATGTCTGTCTGATGAGAGCATGTCATGTAGGGCCCAGTTTGTGGCAGAGGCATAGGAGTTTGATGGTGATCTAAGAGTTGCTTTCTTTAATTCTGGAGAGAGGCTCCTAGATAAAATGCAGTGGGTCCTGCCCTGCTAAAGGGTCAAGGGTCTGTATTGTGAGACCTCAGGCCTGGGAGGTGTTTGGTGGAGACTGCTGAGAGGCTGCTGGCACAAGTGGGGATCTCTGGGCAGGGGACATGGACCGGGGGGGTGTCCCCAGGCCCCCACCTGGGATTGGCACCCTGGGGACTGGTACAGCTCTGCCTGCTGCTGGTGGCACAGCTCAGAGGTGAGACCCTGCATGATATGCCAGGGTGCAGCAACCACATGATGCTGCCTTGGCTCCCACCCTGCCAGCATCTCATACCAAATCTTCAGAGGGACCCCAGATCTGGGGGAGCTGCACAGAGCAGAGGGAAAGCTGCAAGTGTGGCTCCTAGCCCCACTGTCTGTGGCTGAGCCCACGCAGGGCTGCCAGCTTCAGAGCAGCGAATTCACCCTCAAGAGGGAAAGGGAAATGACATGAATGTTTCCTTCCTCTTCGGCCTGCGTCCATGCCAGGAAGGACCAGTTTTATCTAGGAGCCCTTGAGCGGCATCGGTCACGTTGATGTCACTTTCCTTTGCCCAGTGCTGCCACCTGAAAAGAGCTGTTGCTAGAATGCAGTCCCCTTTGAGTCTTGGAGCCGCACCTAGGGTGTGTTTGGAAGACAACCCCCCCACCCCGGTTTTGGAGGACAAGTGCTAGAGACAGAATTACTGTCCACAGGGCTTGGGTCAGGAGTCTGGGCACTCCTGGCAGCAGCAACAGCCCTTGTTCTGCACAATCCAGCCTGGCCAGGGCATGGCTGCACCCAGCCTCATCCCTGACCCGCTCTGGCAGTGGCTCCAGCACAGCCATGCCAGGAAACTGCCCGCTGACACGAAGGTTTGCAAACATGAGCAGAGCTCAAAGGACTGGGTTTCCTGTCCCTGTTCCTGTCAGGGAGCATGTGAAGCTGCGTTGTCCCACCAGCCATGCTGGCCAGCCTGAAGTCAGGCATGCAGGAGAGCTGGTGCTGGGGGACAGGGAGGCATGGGCTTTGGGGATGGAGTGATCCTTGGAGCAGGGAGGAATTTGGACCTCCAGTCGCTTTGTCAGCTGGAGGTGAGAGGCTGAGCCAGCCCTGCCTGGCATTGCCCTGGTGCCTGCCAAACATCTGTACAAGGTCTCCTGCTGTCACTCTGCTCCCACGTGAAGCAACTTTATCCTGCATCTCACACTGCTGGGGGATGGCCATGCCCCCAGCTGGTGTGCAAGATGTCCAACTCCCCGGGTAGGAATGGCCTTGCTCTCAGCTTGTCACTAAGCAGCACTGTGCTGGTGGCTTAGTTGGAGGTCATCTCCAAGGTCCAGTTGTTATGCCTGTGGGAGTTCTGGACTGCTGGGTTAAGTCCCCACTGCCAGGAGGAGTAGTGACTCAGAGACCTCATCCGGGAAGTTGGGGACTGCTAATGCATCCCCCACCCATGGGTTTGTTATCACTAAGTCCAGTGTGCATGGGTTGATGGCCGTGGTTTCTCTCTCTCCCCAGGCCACGATGCTGCGTCTGGCTGCATTTGCAGCACTGCTGCTGTTCTTCAGGGTCAGCCTGGAGCTGCCCTGGGCCCAGGCAATCCCTGCTCTCTTCATCTTCTACCTGGGATCCGGTGGATGGGACTTCTTCCTCATCTTCATCAAGACAATACGAAGGGACGTCACGTAGGTGTCCTGGCTGGGATGGCCCAACCATCTGGCCCACTGCTCTGTCCCGGTGTATGTGTGATCACAGCCCCCCCGTGCAGCCCCCCACTTCCTTGCACAGCCCTGGGTTTCTGCTGGCACCCAGCCCAGCTGGAAGGAGATCTCCCTCTGCTGCGCCTGGGCGGCTCCAAACTCAGGGGCAAAGTTTTCACAGGAAAGATAGATTTCAGCTGAGCTCTGAAATCTGGTGACTGTCCTTGTACTTCACCCTGTTCCTCAGGCCGCTGGCGTGGCACCAGGTGCCTGCGCAGGGTCGGCTCTGAGTTGGTACCAGGTTGTGCCAGCTCCTGGCAAGGATTTGTGGGGAGGGAGTGGTGGCATCTCTTAGAGAGCAGCTGAGCTCCAAGATGCCTCTTTGATCATGGACATCCCTATCTGCAGCCTTCCAAACCAGATCTCTCCCTGGCCTCCATGGGTTCTTGGCTATGAGCATCTTTGCGCATGAGTTCTGCCTGTGTCCAGGCTGCTCAGGGAAGCACCCAGAGCTGCTGCTGACCTAGAGTAGAGCTTGGAGCAGTGCTGGGCTGTTACAGATCCTAGGAAGGTCCTCATGCTGCATTGGCTTTGCTGGAGGAAGTGATTTTGCAGGGGTTACTGAGCAGTTGCCCTCTTGGTCCCCTTCCTTTGGCAGCACGGGCCTGGTCCTGTTGAGGGTGAAGTGGCAGGTATGGAGGCACGTGAAGGAGAAGAACACAATTGCCAAGATCTTCCAGAAGACTGCAAGCAAGTATCCAGAGAAGACTGCACTGATCTTCCAAGGCACGGGCGAGAGCTGGACCTTCCGTCAGCTGGATGAGTACTCCAACCAGGTGGCCAATTTCTTCTACGACCAAGGCTTCCGCTCCGGTGACGTGGTGGCTCTTTTCATGGAGTCCCGCAATCAGTACGTGGGGCTGTGGCTCGGCTTGGCCAAGATTGGGGTGGAGACTGCCCTTGTGAATTCCCACCTGCGCATGGAGGCCTTGCTGCACTGCATCACCATCTCCAACTCCAAGGCTGTGGTTTTTGGGGTGGAGATGATGGAAGGTGAGGGGATGTGATGGAGGGGGGTGTGCCTAGGCAATGGATTTAGTGCTCCTTTCCTGCCCACCACGGAGCATGGGTCTGGAAGAGAGTGGACAGTTAAATTAGCCAGGAATTGGAACTCCTTTTTTTTTTTTCCCCTCCTTTTTTTTTGGTTCCTTTGGGCTGCACCAGAGTTCAGGGCTGTCCAGCTCCCAGGCAGGCCAGTCTGGGTGTAAGAATCCTTTCTTAAGCCTCTTGAGGCTGTCCCCTGCATAGAGTCCTGGGCTGGGCTAGACTGCACAGGACAAGCCTCCCCTTGCTCTCGATGGCTGTTAGCCACATACCTGCAGCACCTCGGCTCCAGCTCCTTGTATGTTTCACCCTGTGCCTCTGAAGCTGATAGTGTCAACAGACCTGTTGGCAGCAAAGAGGTTTTGGCTGGGGAGAGGTGGAGAACAGGATCTTCTAGTCCCAGAAGAGGCCTGGGCTGTGGCCCTAGCAAGTATTAATCGTGGGAACAACATTGTCACTGGGATGGTTGTCAGCCTTTTGGGGACTGCGGAGTACAGCGAGGGTACTGCTACCTGGGGCAGTGTCTCCCTGAGGAGTGTAAGGGAGGGCAGGGGGGTCTTTGGGCATTAACCACCCTGCAGCCTTTCTCCATCTCCCCTCTTTACTTCCTCAGCAATGCAGGAAGTGCAGCCCTCCCTGAAGAAATCTATTCATCTGTTCTGGTCTGGGGAAGCAGGCCCCGAGTCCGTGCTTCCCAGTGCGAAACACCTGGACCCCCTCCTGCAGATGGCCCAGCGGCACCCGCCAACCCCCCCTGATAAGGGCTTTCTTGGTACGTCGTCAGCTCTTGGGGGCCAAACCCAGGGTGGTGTTTCTGTGGATCAGCCAGTTATAACACTGGCAAGAGCATCTGCTGAGGATGCCCATGGCAGATGTCTGCAGTGGAGCCTGGCGTGTTTGGGGTGGGTCCTGCTCTGGTGTCTGAAGCTGTGTGAATACTGTGTGGAGCAGGATCTTGTGGTGCCCTTCATGTGTCCCAACAGACCTGATCTGCTGGTGAACCCAGCATGTTCTTGTTGCTGTCATATGAAATTTTGGCTCCACTGGCACGAGCAGAGTGTATAAATTTTACTTGTCCCCCTTTCTTGGTTCAGCCAGTTCCTAGACTGGGTATGTGACCTTGTCTCCTCATCGCTTTCCAGATAAACTCTTCTACATCTACACCTCTGGCACAACGGGGCTGCCCAAGGCTGCCATTGTGGTGAACTGCCGGTAAGGACACAGGCAGGGGCTTGGGGGAGGATCAGGCTGAGCCCTGCCCTGCCCTAGCACAGCCCCTCACCCTGCTGTTGACATGTCCCTTCCCCTCTCTCCCCAGGTACTTCCGCATGTCCAGTTTAGTCTTCTACGGTTTCCGCATGAGGTCCGACGATGTGATGTACGACTGCCTCCCGCTCTACCACGCCGCAGGTAACGCGTGCCGTGCACAGCCCTGCATGCTGGGACTGGCTCTGCCCCTCAGCCAAGCCCAGGGTTCAGCGCAGCAGCGATCTCTGTGTTGAGGAGGAGCTGGCTGCTGCTGGCAGTGTCTGACTGAGACTTTCCACTTTCACCCTGGGAGCCAAAAATCAACCTGGCTGACCTTTGGAGCAGGGAGTGTGTGTGTGTGTGGGGAGGGTTATCCCAGCTCCTAGCTGGCTTTGGGAAAGCTGCACTTACTGCTGCTCCATGTGGAAATTCAGGGGGAAGGGGAATTGGTGTCCACCTGGATAGTTGAGGCGTGCTGGGATGTCTAGGTCTCTAAAGTGCTGCCTCAGATCTCGCTGCCACACATCTCCTTCCCAGTGCTCATGGTCCTGGGGGCTTTGGCGAGGTGAACACCCATCTGTGGCAAAGCAGTGTGTGGCCTCCTCCTTGCCCTCCTGGGTCTCTCCCTGAGCGGGCTAGGTTGGAGGTGTCGGGACTGAGGGCTCCCCTGGCTGTCTCTCCACAGGGAACATCGTGGGGATTGGACAGTGCCTGCTGCAGGGTATGACCATTGTCATCCGCAAGAAGTTCTCAGCCTCACACTTTTGGGAGGACTGCGTGAAGTACAACTGCACGGTGAGGCCATGAGGCAATGGGCCAGCCAGGACTGGGGAGCAGAACCTGGTGATCTGTGCAGTGCTGAGGAGAGCCCAGCCACTGGAAGAGGGGGAGGCCTGTACTGGTTTTGCCTGTCCATCCCAAACCACCTTCCAAGGTGGTGGGTCTTTGTCCTTCCCACCTGGGGTGGTAACTGTATGTCCAAATCCTTCCCAGGCTCCAGCATTAGCCAGCAGGCCTCAGATAACTTTCGCAGACTGGAGGAATGGGTTAACTGTGGAGTGACAAGCACTGGACAAGCTACTAGGACTTCGGGTTTTACTGCAGCCTCTTTAGGGGACTTTGGACATACTGTGCCATTTCTGCTTGTCCTGAAGAAACCCCAAACACCCCGGGGCCTGGCAGAGGGGTCCCAGCAACTTTTTTGTCTCCATCCCTCCCAGATTGTGCAGTACATCGGGGAGATCTGCCGCTACCTGCTGAACCAGCCGTACCAGGAGGTGGAGCGGAAGCACCGGGTGCGCATGGCGCTGGGCAACGGGCTGCGTGCCTCCATCTGGAGGGAGTTCATGGCCCGCTTTGGCATCGCCCAGGTGGCCGAGTTCTATGGGGCCACCGAGTGCAACTGCAGCCTGGGAAACTTCGACAACAACGTAAGCCCCCATGTCCCTGAGGCAGGGCTGGTCTGGGACCAGTCAGGCTGTTTGCCCCTGGGTTCTTGCTCCAGGAGGCTTGGTGTGGGGTTACCATGCACTCAGCGGGGTTTTGGTGGTTGTTGTCCCATGCCAGCTGTCTGATATCCTGGATGCATGTGGGGCAGCGGGCTTGGGGTGGGAAAGATGTCCCTGCTCCCCATGGCTCTCAGCTCTTTCTGTCCTAGGTTGGGTCATGTGGCTTCAACAGCAGGATCCTACCAGGTGTGTACCCCATCGCCTTGGTGCGGGTGGATGAAGACACCATGGAGCTGATCCGGGGGCCGGATGGTGTCTGTATCCGCTGCAAACCAGGTGAGGGCAACCACAGGGATAAGTCTCCTCAGCCCTATGTGAATCTCTCCTGGTGTACTTCAGGATCACTTACCTGGGTCTGCTCAGTTAAACCCCACATGACACCATTTTCACTTGGGTGCAGGTGGTCACTTCACTTCTTTGCTTCCTTTTCTCCTTGCAGGAGAACCGGGGCAGCTGGTGGGCCGCATTGTCAAGAGCAACCCCTTGCAGCACTTTGATGGCTATCTGAATCAGTCAGCCACCAACAAGAAAATAGCCAGGGACGTGTTTACGAAAGGGGATGCTGCATATCTCACAGGTGAGGCAAACAGCCCTCCTGGCCCCTGAGAGCAGAGAAGAGGACCTGGGTGGGCACGGGGGCTGTCCCAGGATACTGGCACTGCTCTTACATGCTTCAGGGTTGCTCCTGACCCCTCTGACACCACATTTTTTTGCCTATTCCTCACTTTCCTGTAGGGGATGTCTTGGTGATGGACAGATATGGCTACATGTACTTCCGGGACCGCACTGGAGACACGTTCCGCTGGAAAGGGGAGAATGTCTCCACCACAGAGGTGGAGGGGACGCTGAGCCGCATCCTCAACCTGACGGACGTGGTGGTTTATGGGGTGGAGATCCCAGGTAGCTGAGAGGGAAGGGGACAGTCAGGAGAGGCAGACAGGCCTCTGGCAGTTGAATGAGACCGTGTCCTGCAGGTCCACATTGACATGTCCCTTTGTGAGAGACTGGACTAAGGCTTTCTGTGGCCTTGGTGGGAAGAGCCAGCTGGGAATGTACCCAGCAGGAACTAGAGGGATTCCTCCCTCTTTCAAGCTTTGATCTGGTTTGGAAGGACCCTGAGTTCCTTCTGGAGGGGGTGACCATGAGGAGGGGGGACCATGACCGCAGGGTGTCGCTGGTAGCCGTAGCTGCAGGGTAATGACACAGCTGGATGTACCAGCACTTGTGTGAAGTGGGATCCGTGCCAGAAGCCTTGCTGGGGCACGGCAGAGGGAGATGATGCTACAGGGACAGAGTGTCTGACTGTTTTCTCTACCTCTCAGGGATTGAAGGGAAGGCAGGAATGGCAGCCATTGCTGACCCAGAGAACTCCTGTGACCTGGAGAGCTTTGCCAGCGAGCTGAAAAAGGCCCTGCCGCTGTACGCACGGCCCGTCTTCCTGCGGTTCCTGCACGAAGTCTCCAAGACAAGTGAGCTGCTGCACTGCGTGTGCACTCGCACTGAGTGCAGAGCTGGGGGGAGCCTTGTGGGGGGAAACCTGGTAACGGGTGTCGATAGGGTCGGGATGGAGCCCCTCTGCCCCATGGAGCCCCCAGGCAGTTCCTCTGGTGGTTTGGAGGTGCAAGGTTGGGTCTGGGGCAGCTCACGTGTGGTGGGGATGGGAGTGTATGCAGCTGGTGACCACTCACTCCTCTTCCTCTCCCTGCTCCAGGCACTTACAAGTTCCAGAAGATGGAGCTGCGGAAGCAGGGCTTCGACCCTGCGCTGGTGAAGGACAGGTTGTACTTCCTGGACTCCAGGCAAGGCCGCTACCTGCAGCTGGACCAGGCAGCATTCAGCAGGATCCAGTCAGGAGAGCAGAAGCTCTAAACTGGTGGGGCTCAAGCAAGGCACCTCCCCAAGTCCTGCTGGGGAGAGGAGGGCAAGGCAGACACTGGGGAAGAAAAGGCTCAAGGAGCGATATAAAGGCACGCTAGAGATTTTATTTGACGAGTTTTACAGATAATGGTTTGGGGGAACATGGGGGACTGAGGGGAGGGAGATGGTTACATACCAAAGCATAGGCTCATTATGGCTTTATTTTCTATTTGGTACAGCGGTGGTGGTCCTGTGTCATGGGAGGGGCAGGGCCCTGGCCAGTTGAGTAGGGGTGGGGTGCCCCTGCCATTCCACTTTGCTTTTCCTGTCTTTCCCCTCCTTTTCCTGCCTGCAGCAACCCTTCCTTGTGAAGGCCATGAAGGGACCAGTGCCGGGTTCTTTCCCTACTCCTCCACCAAGCAGCTAGCTCCTCCTTGGCACAGGGCCCCCGCTGGCAGAGGGAAGCTGGGTGCCAGGCACAACCCCTGCTCCCTGCGTGGACCACTGGTGTGTTTCTGCTGTGAATCAGGGGAGTGCTGGGCTCAGGAGAGGGACAGGGATGTGTTTCTGCCATGCCTTGCTCTCTCCTGGGGATGACATTTCTATTTTTCACAATCACACGCACATTATATTATATATATATATATATTATACACGCTTTTTTTTTTTCAATCTTAATTTATTGTCTGTACTTTCGAATGTGTCCTGGGCTTGTGCAGTAGGTGGAGGAGCAGCCCAGACCTGTCCTCTCTTGGAGAGCCTTTTTCTCTCACAGGGAGATGGGACACTCAGCTGGGACTGATTCTCCTCTTCCAGCGCGGGTGCAGCCGTGTCTGTCCTCGTGGCCTCGCTCCACGGTGAAGGACAGGAGCAAACCCCGCTATCTTGTGGACACTTATCTGGGTCTCTTACTTCTACCTTATGTGGATGCAGCCTTGTTTCATGCACCTTCTTCCTTGCAGAAAGCAGGTGGGAAAGTGGGAACGAAGCTTTCTTGCTGCCCTGAACGCAGGAGGCAACTTGCCTAGGGAAGAGAAGGTCCTCTGGAGGGTGGTCTCTCTGAGAGCCTAACTTCCCGTGCTCTGCAGCCCTTCCCAAAAGAGCCCTCCCTGTCTGTGCTGCAGGAGACAGGCCCGAACTGAAATGTCCATGTTAAACACCTGACCTGCATTGTGTGAATTCCCTGCATTGTGTCTGATGTGAACCAGCCTTAGCAGCGACGTCTGATTCCAGTCCTCAGAGAGCGTGCGGAAACGTCTGTTCCAGAGAAAACTCTGGCTTGGGGGTTATTGATATTAATTTTTTATTTTTATGATTTGTTTTTATGCTTTTAGCAGGGTTATTCCTTCAAATGACATCTGTCTTCTGTGAGGGCAGGGTGTGTCTGCTCTTCTAGTTGTGCTTCCACACCGACGTACTTGCCTGCCCCAGTCTGTCCTGTCCTTACGATTAAATGCGAGTATGGGCTATGCTGGAGTTTCCTACCTCTTCCTTGTGCAGTCCTGCTGTGTGTGGGGAGGTGGGGAAATGTGCCAGTTTGGGAACTGGGAACTGCCACTCCAGAGTACAACCTCCCTGTGTGGACTTCAGCTCATCTCGGAGCAGGGGGAAGCGACATCTTTGCTTGGCTGCTGGGTTTGATGACTGTGCGAAAGCAACCTAATGATGAGACACCCCCAGCCCCCTCCACCAACTCCCCACTCCTCCTTTCTCCTGGTCCTGCTCTCTGCATTGCCATCCCAATTGGTTCTGGCTCATTTTTCCCTGTTTACCCTGCCACATCTGGTTCCTCCACTCCTCTCCTGTTCCCCCTTTCGTCTTCCTGCTACTTCCTGTCTCCATGTTTGGCCATGCTTAACCTCCAAGCTCATTTCTGCCCTTTCAGACAAGTTTTTTGGCACCCATTCCCCTTCCCTCACTGCCAGAACCCTCTTTTAGATTCTGCATCCAACTCTGGGGAGAGGAGAAACTGGCTCCTCAGTATGCAGGTACCAGGGAGAAAGGTCTGGCAGGCCCCTGGGTGATGTGTGTGAGATGCACTATGGAAAAAGTGTTGGAATTCTGCACCCATTATGTACAGGATGTACCTTCAAGCATGCTCAAACTGATGGCTTCTCCAGCACCTCAAACTAAATGCTTTTAGCTTACTCAGTCCCTTGGACACAGTGACTCTAGGCAAGACCTGTCTCAGTGCTGCATCCAGCCTTCTCTGCAGCTAGGTCCAGGTGGCCCCAGAGGGAATGCAGGGTTGCAGAGCAGCATGGTCCAACTCTGCTCCTCGAAGGGTGCAGCTCCTAGGACAGTCCCTGTCCTAACGCACCCCCCCCCAGCTCAGTCCGAAACAGGCCTCAGCCCTGCCGTGCCCTGGGGTTTGGCCTTCAAACCAGGGGGCTTTGCCTGCGGGGGGTCATGTTTAGGGCCCTGGGGTTGTCAGCTAGCCTCAGGGTTGATGCAGCGATGGCTGCCGCTTCTGCAGATGCTCTGGTCCCACTTTCGGCCGTTGTTCCTCTCGCAGCTGCCGGTGGAGGGCGGGCTGGGTTCAGCAAACGGCTCACCTCAGGGGGCACCTATTTAGGGCCTCCCTTGGGGTCTTAGAGCCCCCCACCAAGGGGAAGCGGTGGGGGGCACAGAGCGTTGGGAGCAGGAGTTAACCCACGCAGGGGACAGGTCAGACCCCGTCTGAGGTGGAGAGGAAGTTTGGGGTCCAGGCCAGCAGCTGTCCCAGGCGTTGGCGTTGCCCTTCGCTTGGCCTCCTGACCGGAACCTTTGCCTGGCAGAGCCTTTAGCAGCACCACGGTCACCCCATTGTGCCAGACACGTGGTGGGCACAACCCCAACCACCCGACCTCACCCAGCCCTCTGCCAAAGAGAACAGGTGAAGGCTTGCCCCCACCCCAAAGTCAGCCCTGGGGGCCCACTGGCTGGAGACAAATGGTTTGAAGGGTACTGGAGCACTGTTCTTCCTTCCCAAAAGAGATGGCCGTGCTGCCCCGCACGCGTTGCTGCTCTGAAAGATGAGGGGCTGAAAGGGCAGGGCTCAGCGCTGCGCCTCTGGCTGGCTGAGAGCAGGTTAGGTTAAAAATGCCAAGCAGCTTCTGCATTCAGGGCACTCGCTGCCTGTTAAATGCAGATGCAAATGGCTTTGGAAGATTATGGAAGTATGGCTGTTACGTATTTGCAAGTAAGCCCTTCCAGGCGGAGGCTGGCTTGTATTGTTGGGGTTTGGAGCTGGATGGGGATTACAGGCACAGCCAAGGCCTCTGCAAGGAGCAGGATTTAGCCCTTGCTGGTGCTGACACGATCAAGGGGCTGGGACATGGCTGGAGCGCAGCAGGGAGCTGAGCCAGAGCTCTGCATTCACAGCTGGCTGCAAGAGGGGAGGAAGGTGGTAGTTACAGGGTGCAGGCAAGAGGAGTGGGCCCCGTCCGAGCTGAGAGCTCCTGTTGTGGGGAAATGGGGGTGCTGAATGACCGGGAAACAGCTCAGCAAACAATGCAGGGGGGTCTCTGATACACAGGCCTCTGACAGAGGGGACCTGCAGAGCTCGGCAGTACCGATGGAGCGCCGTGCTGTGCCAGAGGACTGAGGCACACACATACAACACTTTCCCACCGGGATTTCCCAAGGAGAGGGGAGCCCCATGAAGGTGTATTCCCGTGGCTGTGAGTTACACCATAAGGAGCCACCCTGTCTGGCAATGCTGAGAGCGCTGTGGCATCAGCAGGGTTAAAAGTAGCATCTCTGGTCCCCACTGGAGATCTGGTCGCTGGGGACAAGTCACCATTTGAGCTGTGTTTGTCCTTACTGAGGAGGGTTGTGTCACGCTTGGCAATGCTTTGAGACTCTCTGCACAATCCAGCTACACCAATTAGAGTTTTTCCGCTAGCTGTCAGCTTTGGGTTGAAATCCTGGGGCCTTTTTAAAAGTTCCAGCTCTGCCAGAAAAACAAAGCATAGGTGGAAACCTCCCTGAAGCTCTGAGCCCAGGAATACAAGTGCAAGCATGGTACTGAGCCCAGGAACAACGCTGAGACAAAATGCTTCCAGGAGAGAAGTGTTTGGAAAGAAGCAGCCAGTGCTTAATCATAGTCTGATTATTTTTTTTTATGACTATTTTCTTTTTCTATGTGTGATTTTAAGGAAAAAAGTTAATTGAATCCTCTTTCTATGATTACAGACACCTTGCAAGACATCTCTCCCCTTTGATCAGCAAGCTAAAGTCTGGCTCAAGAGCTGTATAAAGATAAAAGTACAATATATTAAGCATGAGCCATTACTCTTTTTTTAATTAAAAATACTTAAAATGCTGTTTGCATGAGGTTAAGAAAACATTAAAATCCCTTCCTGGGTTATTATTAGCCCGTTAATTTAAGCAAAGCCAGAGAGCTTTACAAGCCAATTGTACTTTTCACTGTCGAGATGACTGCTTCCCCCAACCCTGCATCCTGGACAGGGACAGTAACCCCAAGAAAAATAATGCTGCAACTTTCCCTCTGATAGGCCTCCCTTTCCAGCACTAGGTCCAGCTCAGGCCAAGCTTGCTGTGCAAAACTGGAGTGTGTTTTGCCTAATCTCAGGCAGGGGCTTTACAAGCTGCTCAGGACCTGTCTGGGTGAAATGAATTTCTGCTGCTGAGAAAGACAGTGATCGTTTTTAATGCTGCATCTCTCCAGCTTCCTCCTGCCACTCTTGACGTGCTGGAGTCTCCCCAGACAATGAGAGCTGCCCTCTCCTCCGCACGCTAGCGAGCTAGCTTTGCCTTTAAGCAGCGCTGGGGAAATATTCTGCACTAAAGAAGGGCCTGGCCTTTGGTGCCTCTTTAGAAATGGAAATACATGATTCCCCTGAGTAGTTCCAATGTAACCAGAAGAGGGGCCAGGGATGGCTTCTCCCCCCACCAGTTTGAAGGGGCTGAGTTGCTGGAGATTCCACCAAAATGATGGTCTGAGGAAAACGCCTGCATCTTGTCATCTTCTGTGCAGAGGGATGGGACAGGATGGCAGCTTTCCTCCTTAAAGCAGAAAGGCCTCGCTGGGGAAGCAGATGTCATTAGGGCTGTTTGTTTCTGAACAGCACGGCATGGCTGGGCTGTGTGACAGAGTGAGGCTCAGGGAGCAGGAGATGGGTTCTGCTCTGTTCTTTTTGAGCCTGGCCCACTTCAGTGGCAACTCCAACCTTCCAGAGTACCCCAGGGTTTGACCCTCTTTTCTCCTGGTTAATATCATCCTGCCTGTATGATGCCAGGCCAGGCTCTGGGAGAGCTTTGGGCAGTTGGGGTCATGCAGTACAGGCTGGCAACCTCCTCAGGGATCATGGGTGATGGTAACTGAGGCCAGGACACCCCCCTGCTCTGGAGGGGGTCACTGCCCAGATCTCCCCGGATCCTTCACCAGACAATCCCAGGCTTCTGAAGCGGGATACAACCCCTGCTATGCCACATCCCCTGGGTACGGCCCTGCCTTCCTCTAGCCACATCCTGGAGGATGCTGAGCAGCCCTCCCCAGGTCTGATCCTGGCCTGGAGGTGATGCCTCCCACGACCCCCATGGGGCCCTGCGTAGCCCCGGAGCTGTGCCAACGAGGCCATGGAAGCAGGGGTGGCGAGAGCATCCCTCCTGGCCTCCGGCCATCCAAGTGGCCTCCAGCTCGGCCGCAGGAAGAGGCTAACAGCGGCGGGCGGGCCACCTCCTCAGCTTTGAGTATCACTTTCAGCTATTCTGAAGGTTAAACGCCTGTTTAGAGCTCCCTATTGAAGGTAGAGCCGGGGGTGCGGCATTGTTCGGACGCCCTCCCGCTTTGTCTGCCCGCTTTCAGGGATGCCCTGAATGGGAAGCGGCCCCCCCAGCCCAGCACCCCGGCAGAAGGGCTCCTGGGGGAGAGGCGCTTCCTCCCGCCCTAATGACATTCAGGCCTCCATCGGTTCAGCTCCCGCTTTCTTTCTGCTGCAGTTTAACCCGGGCACAGAGGCCGGGCTCCATCTTACTGATCTCTGCTTGACACCCAATTACCACATGAATGGGAGAGAAAGGCTGCAAAAGGCTTTAACTCCCACTGACCCTCCTTCCCCTCTGCCTGCTTCCCCCTCTCCCCGGCCTACCCCCTCGCCTTTCTCCGGCGGAGGGAGTTCAAAACTGAGACTGGGAAATCAAACAAAGCCCCGAGTAAGGAAACCCATTGTCACCGCCTCCGCGATGGCTCCCCTTTCGCCAGCTATTGTTCCCCTTGAAGTTTGACTTGCTGTGTGGAAGGATGCGAGCAGCTGTTTGCTCATTCCCCTGATGTTTTATTGAAAAATAATTGAATCGTCAGTTTGGGGGCTCTCTGATAAAATGTTTCCTCGCAGCGCTGGGCCCCCTCGTATTTATAAACTATGGTTCCCTGTAAAGCATGATGGCGACCTAAACCCTTTCCTCCAGAATAAACCCTTGGTAGAAGGATGGAGGCATGGCCCTCCTGTACTCAAGGGGAGAGAAAATGCACCCAATGGAAGAGAGGAAAAAACCAACAGGACCCAGACAAAAGAAATTAAACCCTCTTTATTGCCAGGCTCAATTTCCAACCTGTTCTTTTGTTTGGCGCAGCTGAATTTGAGGGAGGGGAACAGTGGGTGCTGCTGGTGCACCCTGCTCGACTGCCTGTAGCCTTGCGTATCCAGGGTGAGCAGCACAGTTACCTGGGGGTGCCTGGTCCTGTCCTGTGCTGTTCCACACTTGGGACTTAGTGAGGGACCTGGCATGGAAAACTGGATTTAAGAAAAAAAAGGTTTTACTTAGGTTAAAGCACCGTGACACATCACAAGTCTGATCAGGAAAACAGTGTTACAGTGAACTGAACCTGGGGTGTGCGTTCAGGGCAGGAGCCTTGTCTTCATCCAGCTTTGCTTTAGGTACCTGCTTATCAAATACCACCTACATTTACAGCTCTTTGGAAACAACAATGTCAGTGTTACACTTCCTCAAGGAGGTTACGTGCATGCTCTCCCCATCCCCAAGCGTACGCCAGAGAATTTGTGATGTTCTGATTCCAGCACCAGCGATGGCCATAAAAACATCCCCGTATCTCATGTGCTCAACAACTGCATTTGCAGGGAGTTGTTAACAGTAACTAGCTGTGAATGCTCAAATGACCCAAATTGGTATTTATGATTACTGTTCCCTTTCTTCTTAATTTCTTTTTGCTTTTCCAGGGAACAGCTAACACTAAATCTCTAATATTTTGTTACATAACTCAGGAACTGAGATTCTTTTAGGAGCCAGTTCTCCTATTATTTGGCCTCATAAATGATTTCTGGAAGCAAGAAGAATAGCTCACATAAAACCATAACTGCAAACCCTGATCTGGAGTCCAGATTACCAGATCCTCTGTAAACAGGGTGTTTCAGTTATTCACAGTGTGTATAGAAGTAAGATTTTTGTCTAAAGCTTCTTTTCTCAGCCAGTTTTCCAAACAATCAGTTCAACATCCGTTATCTCTGAGATGCTCAAAAGCCTCAGGATTTAAGAGATATTTAAAAATCCATCTGGAATTTTTGGATGAAGACCACGGTCAACAGCTTCACGTCTCTGCCATCGAGTAACCCCGGCAGCAACGGCAGCGTTCATCTGCGCTGGGGACCAGCCTTTCCTGGGGCCCAGCCCGGAGAATGATCTCCTCTGAGAACAAAAGGCCATTACAAACACCACCACCTTCTGCTCTCGGGGTTAGGCATACTCTGACCCCCGTTAGCATAAATGAAGAGCAATCTGTCTGCGTAAATTTATGCCCCTTATACATAATGCACCATGTATATGCGTATATATTACATTTCTATGTGCATGCGAGCATGCATACGTGTCTTTTTAACATCCAAGCCCTCCACCAAGCAGAGGGAGGGTTAAAAGAGTGCAGCTCCTCCACCAGCGCTGCCCAGCGCGGCTCCATGTTGTGGGGGTGAAGAGCTTGCGCTGTTGCACAGCCCAGCTGTCACCACCATGGCTGCATCCCGCCTGTGTACACGCTTCTCCCTCTGGGGACCGGAGGAGAAAACAAACAGATGACAGATGTGAGCCGCGTTGTTTAACGCAGTGCTGGAAGGTGCCCGCTACCGCCGGGATGTGCTTGCTAGGAGAGGCTGCCCGGGCAGAAGGGGACGCTGAACTGCAGCCTTCCCTGACGCACATAAGCGCATCTTCCATGGCGGCGATGGAGGTGGAGGATGGAGGGGATGGTCTCCCCTCACCCAGCCATTCCTGCTCCCCTTCTAAGCACTCAGACTGGCTGTGCAGCAGCAGGTTGGCTTCGCTGCCAGGACACGTCTGAGGGGCTCCTTGTCTTTGTGCAGCTGGCGCACTCCCGACCCGTCTAAAAGGGCTCTGCGTAGGGCACGATGCGAACCTATCAACCTAAGGCAGAAAGAGGTATCCTGAAACCCCAGCGCCCCGGCCTAAGAGCCTAAGGCAGACGGTGGCGGCACAGGCCTCCCTGCAGCCCCGAGGACAGCGTGCACACGGCCGCCGGGCCCCGGCGCTGAGAGAGCTCCGCTCCCCCTGTGCCAAGCCGACCCACCCGGTCGCTCTCGGGGCCGCGACGCGCGGCCTGCCCACACCGAGCCGCCCCGGTTGCACCACGGGACCCAACGAGGCCGCGGTCACCGAGCCGAGACCCGCCCTCCCTGCCCACCGTTGCCGGGCAACGCGGCGCGGACGGAAGTCGGCAGGGCGCTTCCGGCGTGCCCGCGCGCGCCTTC
>VZTU01034978.1:11939-65065 GCA_013400835.1 Zapornia atra
AGCAAGGAAGCCCCACGGCCGTGGGGCCGCCGGCGGGATGGTCTCCCTGCGGGGTAGGGGGGGAGGCCGGGCCCGTATCCTTCCCAGCCAGCGGGGAGCTCCACCGTGAGATGCTTTTGGGTTGTTTTGGAGGGGGGGGAAAATGGTTCGTTCAACATCCTCCCCCTCTCCTCCACCCCTCTTTTTTTTTTGACTCCCACCCCTTGAGTTTTCCCCTTGGGCGGCTGCTCGGGGGTCTTTCCGTCTCCATGGAAATACAACCGGCCGGTGGATGTCAGCCCGGGCAGCGGTCATTATTCCCGTATTAAAGTCAGCTATCGATTCGTTCCCCCCCAGCACCCACTCGTGCCGGGACCACGAAGGGCCACGTCTGCCGAGTTGGGCCCGCCGGTTCCGGGGGGGCACCTGCCAGGCATCGCCCCCTGGCAGCCATCCCCTGTGAACTCCTTAACGCCGCGCGAGGAAGGGGGGAAAGAAGTGAAATATCTCAGCATATTGAAAATATTAATGTTGGCTTGTAGGAATTAATGTAATGGGCTATAGTTATTAACAACTTATAAAGGCTTAAATCAATATAAATTAATTTAATTATGATTTCTAATTGCATTATGCATGATCAATTTGAAACACTACATTAAAGATAATTAGAGCGGGGTGCTAGTCACTAATCACTTCCCTAATAGCTTAATGAAAAGGAATGTCATGTATTACCTATGGGGTGGACCCATGAAATAATATAAATGCTTATTTTTCCAATAGAAAATAATTGTACCTTTTAATAGACGTTTTAATCACTTTATTGTAAACACAAAAAGGATTTGGACTTTTTATGTAGCCTTGCTCAGATTTTTTTTGGTGTTGATTGAAATGCTGAGGTATTATGAGTCCATCTATTGATGACCCAAAGGAAGACTAACTTTTATGTAAAAGTATCATGCTGTCCTTAGAAGCTAGTGCCAAGAGGTCAGAGTAGATGGAGGTCCTAGCTTAGCATAATGGGTTTAACATTTCCATGACATCATCAGGGAATCTGAAAAGGAGTCTAAGGATAATCAGAGTGGTCATTCAGAAGCAGAGTAAATATTTTATGAGGATATATAGAAGACAGGAAAGAAGGTGGTCAGAAAGGTGAATCTCTTCTTCTCCATGCTCTGTGAAGGTTTTTCACTTGGTGCCAATTTTGATTGAAAACTTGTGTATTGTTAATACAAAAAAAAAAAGGCAGAGCATGACCCTTGGAGGGATGAATCCCAATTTGGTTTTAGTGGCAATCTAAATATATTTGTATTCATTGTCGCTCTTGCAGGTTGCAGATTATTTTTCTCTTACTTTTCAGATACAAACACATCCTTACTCGATTCTTCATTTGCTCTGCTCATTGCTGCTTATTCAGGGTTCTGTTCATCCTTTAAACACAAAAGTTCATTTATTGTTAAAATTATAAGCCTCCAACGTAAATGAGTGCCTTGTAAATGGATGGTGCGAGGCAGATTAACTGAAAATGCTTTCTCTGTGATTAGCTTTATTTTCATAGCTTTGCCTAATAACTGAAGCAGTACTTGCAGCATACATCTTGGTTAGACTCACGTAATTCATAGTTTTCAGAGAAGTACAGTGTAATTAGGGAAACAGATTTGAGGAGAACAGTAAAGAACAGTAGTGTGTAATACCCACATTTGTCACAGCAAGACCTGTTTGAAGAATTTTCCTTCTATTAAGGACTGATTGAGACCAAAAAGCTCTGGGACTCCCAAAGAGAACAGTATCTGAATAAAAAGGAGTGAAGGATAGAGCCTGAATGTCACCCAAGGAGTGTAGCCCTTTAAGGCTAAGTTATTAGAAACATACTGATGTTAGTACTGAACTATGACTGTAGATGACTCTGTGGATGGAATGATTCCAGGGATATGCAGCTGTTCTTATTTAAAAGGCTCTTGTTTAAAAGCGCACTGTAGAATATTTTCCCCCTCTATGTCCTGCAGAGAGAAGGCAGAAGCATAAATAAGCTTACTGTGAGTAACAGTTTCTAAGTATTCCAGTAAAGTGGGACAAATTGCAGGTTGAGTATCATCATTCCCTCTGTTGTTCATGGCTTGAAATGATGTGGCCAAGATCCAATGACAAGATCTGAAAGGAATTCATGGAAAGGTTTTAAAAATGGCAAGTACCCCAACTTCAAACTTGCTGGGTTTTTTTTTAAAGGAAAACCCTCAAAATGAGCCCTCAGCTCCTGCAGGGAAAGTTCTGATATATTGGAATAACAGTAAATACATAGAGAGTCTAACACCTTGAACTGAGGATGGGATAACAACATGGCTTAAAATATCCAGGTGATCAGTGGAGACAAACTGTTGTGGCTCCCATGTCACTTCAGCTATGGTAACTATTCCAGCTGCTGTGGCTTTCCCATCATGTTGGTCCATTATCTGTTATCGCATCCCGAGCCCTGCCCTAAACGCAATGATTTCAATGACTGTTTTCCAGTAGACTGTTTTCCATCAGGACTGTGGATTCCCCCAGCCTGACTCTTCTGTATCCAAAGAGATTGCATGGAGAAAAACAGTCCATTGGATTTCATGGATTGTCTCAAGACATGTATACTCGTGATGGGCCTCAATTTTCTCAGCCATGAACAATTTTTTCTTTTCCAGGGATATTTGCCAATACAACTGCTTTTGAGAATATAGATTCCCCTACTTACTTATTTATTTATTTATTTATTTTTAAGTTACAAGCAAAAAGAAACCCGTTGCTTGTGTGGGGAGCCCTTGGTTATAAAAGCCTCACCTACACAGTGTTGGAGCCGTTAGATTGAGAGAGCCATGTGGAGCCTATGTTTTGTGCTGTTCTTTCATACAGTAATTGATTTTAGCTAGCACTACGAACCAAGGATAGACCATGAATAGGAGTAGTTACGTGAGATACAGTGATGACTGAAGCATATAGCCTTGTAGCTATGGAACTGCCCTGCTCTCCTGTCTCTAAACTAAATCCAGTAGTTAATAAAAAAGCCACCTTCATAGTTCAAATGCATCTTTCCATCCTTATGGAAACTCTCTGAAAGGGTGGCAAGTTTGTGGTCATGGCAATTCACCGGAGCCTTGGGACTCATTTTTGAAATCTTTTTTTCCCAAGATTTTGTTGAATCTAAACCTATTTTTTTCTCCTCACTTAAAATTAAATGGAAATAAAGTTTTAATTCCTTTAAGCAGTTTACTTAAAGAAAAAGATATTACATTGCTGCCTGACATCTCAAGGCTTCCTTCCCCTTCTCTGATTGACTGATTTTTGCACAAGCCCCTGACAGCTGCAGGCAAACGTGTCGGCAGAGACATTAATAAAGTCCTTGGTTTTTAAAGCTTCAAAATGAAATTGGCAGGTTTGGTTCTCAGTAATAGAACTAAGTTCATTTTGATCAGAGGCTTGTGCAATGCAGGTAGGCTAATTGTCTCTGACCAGGTTGTCGTTGTGATCTTGGTGGTGAGCTGCTGTGCTAGGTATGAGTATGTAAGGTTGCAATGCTATATTTTAAAACAAAATTAAAGAGCTCAAAGGCTATGCCACAATATCAGCTAATTGGACACTGGGTATCATGATTTTTTGGAAAATGCACAGGCTTGTGCTGGAGAAGTTTTTAAGTAATATGAAGCAAGGGAAGGTCTTTTCAGCGACCATGGGAGATTGAAGAGGATGATGCTCTTAGCATGTAATTAAATATTAATAAAAAGGAGAGATTGGACTTATTTTTATTCTCTAAAACATTGTTAATAGGTCTCAGTCTGGCATTGAAAACATTAGGCACATTGCTCTGTGTCTCACCTTTTTAACCCTGTTTGCATGTTTAAGTAAACACATCTTCAGGTCTTTTGTGCTTGGGATTGGTGACAAAAACAATCTGTATGTTAAATCAGCACCGGGCTCAGGAGAGGAGCGTATTCTGGTTCAAATTCATCCCATTGCAAACTGAGTAAAGATTGATAGCCACCAACTATTCTGTCTGCATTTGAACTACGTGTGGTTTGGTTGTCCAAAACAAAGGATGAGAATGTGGAGCTTATACATATGCACAGAAAATGTAGAAACATTAAAAAAATAAATTGGATTAGGAAACAGATGAATATAATGACCTTCCTTACTCTCAATCATATGCTGCCAGCTAAGTGTTTGAGTCTGAAAAATTGCACTAATGAAGCTATTTGAAGGCTTTTGTGGACAACTGCTTCCTCTTTGAAGATTAAATGAATGATGTTGATGTGATTAATCTTAGTACAGGGAGTGATGCAGCAGCCAGAAAATACCTTGGTGATTTTCATAATTAAACTGAATCAACATTTCAAAGAAATGCCAGTGTTATCACTTGTATATTAGAATTACATTCATTAGACAGAAGAAACAAATAATTTGAGCAAACAAGATTTTCCTTTTGGTGTACTGAGACTTCTGTCATGTCTCAGAGTATCTTACTATAAATCATCATTACTGTTTAATTTTATCCTTGCTTTTTCAGTTACTTGTTTTCTGTTTATTTTTTCTTAACCTAATCCTAATGATTCGTGGTTACTTGCTTCCTGATTACTTCTTTCACTGTTAAATAGCCTTTCCCAGTTTTCCAGTTAAAATTACCTGCCCAGTATAGGATTCAAACAATTGTCACTGAAAAACGATGTGAATAGTTGCTGGTTTATGTGGATAATGGAGTCAAGCATTGCAATCATCTCTAGTGTTATAAGGGCTCATGTGTAAAGGATAGGACAAGCCACAGAATATATGAGAGACAGGAGTGACAACAGCCTCTGAGACTGCAAGCACAAATAATAGTTCACAGCAATCTGTGGAAATAACGGTTTGGGTCAGATTCTGCACTTTTAACTCCGTCCCTGAGAGTCTTCAAGGTTTTGGTGGGTCTGCCTGAAGTCATTGTGCTTAGCAGCTGCTAGAGTGGCAAAATCTAGAGTCACATAATCGGGCAATTCTGTGTGGTCTTTTATAATGCAGATTTAAGATATTTGAGCTATATATGTGTGATATTTTGCAACATTTAAAGTACTAAATATGTTTCCCAACACACATGTTTAAACACACAGATGCACACCCATATGTGCATGTATACTCATTCATGCACAATAAACATGCCAACCTGCCCAAGAGTTTCAGTAGGGTGAAAACAATGAGCATCATAAAAATACAGTCAGCTGCTTCTTCAATGCAAATGAAAGTGTAGGGTCAATGATCAATACAAATTCACTGTATCACTCTATCACCTCTTCAAACTACCTGAAAGGTTTCTCTGTGACTTTTGGTAACCCTGATATTTATACAGTGTACTTCTAGTCATTGCACAATCTTCCCTTTCATAGTTGCTTAATAGAAAAAAAGAAAGAAACGAGTTCTGTAGTGCAGCGGCTAAAACCTAACTTTTCACCTTGAGGACCTCAATTTTAGTTCATGCCATAATCTGAAGTGAAATCATCTTGGTGGTCTCCACACAATCTCTAATGGGCAATAATCAACACCTCCAAGCTGCAGTTTTCCACTGCATTCAGTCATGGATTTGGAACACCCACTGATACTGAGGAAAAGGTTTCTGTGATACTAGACAGTATCTAGTATCTAGATACTAGGTCTAGATATGATATAAAACCACCTTACTCACCCTCTCTGACCTTCAGTCCCTTCACCTCACCTCATCTTTTCACGTAGCTTACTCCATTGACTCCATTTTTACTCCATTGACAGTTGGACTTGATGAACTTAGTGATCTTTAGTGACTTACCTCAGCTCATTCCTCCTATCTCACCTCTCACTTCTTTATATATTCTTTGTATATGCTGTTATCCCATATATCATTTTGTCCATATCTTTCACTTTTTTTCTTTATGCTATGTTGTGTCCCTTAGGCTGGGCACTACTCTGCTCAGTGCTTTGTAAGTGACTCAATAAGCATTTCTTACTTGTCATCATCATAAATGTGATTGCCACCACTACTAAGGCATTTGCAGGTGTGAAACCCCAAGGTACACGCTGTAATTAATGGTCCAAATGTGAATCCAATGTAATTCATGTGTTGAGTGATTTCATATGCACATCTGTCATGCTGGGTGGCAGCTCTGTATTTATCAGCTGCCACAGTGTGAACCTTGTGACCAAGGAAAAAGGTCAATGAGCTATACGTTCATCTCACCTACTTTTAACCATAAAAGAGACAAGTTATCTAGTCTAAGCTAACAGTTAAATGTCTGCTATTGTCTACGAATACAGAGCTAGGCATTTCTGAATGGAGATTTATTTCACCTGAAGACAGCTGACTGTGGTAGCTGAGCTGAACAGCTCTCTGGAGGCACCTACCTTCTCCACTGGCTTTAGCACAGACAGCAAGCCTTAGCTAGTTAACCAGCCTTGGAGAGCAATATATCCTCACCTCATCCTTTGTGGCCCAGGTCTACATGGCTTTCAGGTGTCTCAGAAGAGCTTGGAAATATGGAGAATCTGTTCGTTCAGGAATTTGTTTTGGCTGAGGATGTGTAGTCATTTGTGTGAAAGGAACAACAGCAGATTGGTGGGCTGTGCTTGATGTGCTACAAATTTTCATTGCCTGTTCAGAGACACAGCTTGGTTTCTTTGCTGTGGGGTGGGGAATGAGGAGGGGAGAGAAATGGTGGATAAAAAGTGCAAGTGTCCTGTCCCCCGCTTCAGTCAGTAGGAAAGTGTATTTTTTAAGAGTATATATTTAGCTGCTTTAAAAAATTTTGCTATCTATGCCTGCTCTTAAAAAATACTCCAATGGGCATCCCTCATGTTATTTAAGATATTTTAAACACAGTGTACCTTCTTTTCTCCCCTTTCTCACTCCAGAACTTGCATGAAGGCTACATGAACCCTGCAAAAAATTAGGTAAGATCTAGGGCCAAGTGCTATATAGTGCTCACACTGCTAATGTGAGGACAGAGGTCCTGGTCAGGATGGTGCTGTACCATCAGGCCTGAGAGTTAGAGGTCATTTCCTGGTATGAATGCATTTTTGAAAGTAAAAGAAGCTGAGAGAGAGAGAGACCCATGATAAGTAGCTCTCACAGAGAGGTAGTGAAGAAGCAACTGGGTATCAGGGCAGCATTAGTCTCCAGAGTTACACTTCACTGACTATATGGATATAATAAATTCCTTTTGTTTAGGTACAGTTGTACTGGTATCTTCCTTTGGGTCAGAACAATTCATTAGGGTGGTATTTTCATCACCTGGCTTTAGTCATTCAAAGAGCAGGCACTGAACCTGAGCTAGTTGTTAAAAGTCTCTTTGGAGTCAGTGTAAAGAGATAAACATCCCATGGGGATTCAGCCCACCCCTGGACAAGCATAGCATGTAGGATGTTAGGGTGGTATTTTCATCACCTGGCTTTAGTCATTCAAAGAGCAGGCACTGAACCTGAGCTAGTTGTTAAAAGTCTCTTTGGAGTCAGTGTAAAGAGATAAACATCCCATGGGGATTCAGCCCACCCCTGGACAAGCATAGCATGTAGGATGTTAGGGTGGTATTTTCATCACCTGGCTTTAGTCATTCAAAGAGCAGGCACTGAACCTGAGCTAGTTGTTAAAAGTCTCTTTGGAGTCAGTGTAAAGAGATAAACATCCCATGGGGATTCAGCCCACCCCTGGACAAGCATAGCATGTAGGATGGATGAATCATCCCTTGGAGGTGCCTATTTCTCTTCATTTTTAGAGGGAACAGCTAGGGAGTATTAATCCCTCTTCTAAAATATTTATGTGATTTCAATAGTCATCTGACTATAAAAAATTAAAGCAGGAGTATATTGTACAACACATATCATACTCTATGCATACACAAATACACATACAAGTGCATTTATATAGCTCCAAGAACTAGAAGCAGTTAGAGGGGCTTGCACAGGTTTGTTTGGGGGAGGAACAATATCAAAAACACTTCAGTGGAGAAAGTTTAGAGGCAAAAATTTTCTTCCTCTGCCGGAAAGTATTTCCAGTTCTGTAGCCCTGTTGGAAGTAGGGAAGTCTAAGTTTTCAGGCTCTTGAACAACAGACAGGTTGGAGATGGTGGAAGTTACAGGTGAGCATTTATTAACACCCAACAGACTGCTGTTGTGAACAAGAATGATAATACCTATCATGTTAGCATGGTTAGATAGCATGGTTGAATCATGCTATCTATAA
The DNA here is from genome assembly GCA_013400835.1 of Zapornia atra. Classification (NCBI taxonomy): domain Eukaryota; kingdom Metazoa; phylum Chordata; class Aves; order Gruiformes; family Rallidae; genus Zapornia; species Zapornia atra. The sequence goes on from VZTU01034978.1 coordinate 20,119, forward strand.
AAATATTTGGTATATATGGATAGAAAGGATATTTAGAGTTTTAACAACAAAGAGAATGACAGTTATCTTCAGAAACACACACTTTTAAAAGGAGTTAAATTTCAAACCAAGAACATGATCCTACTCATCATGGTATTTATAAACACCATGCTTTTAAAAACAAGGAAAAGGGTAATAAAAGGATATATTTTATCTTACTTTGCCCATATGATGAACAAGAAACATGCTCAAACCTTAATTTTGAGCATTTATTGCTAGAGTTCCTTTATGTGTCACTTTTATGTATAATACACATTTTTGTTTCTACCTCTTTTAAAGACATGAAAAAATAATACACCTAAAAAAGATACTATTTTGTAATCAGTTTGCAGTAAAATATTTATAGTAGTTGTTTATCCATAATAATGTTGTATATTTAACACAAAAATGAAAAAAGTACAACATTGTTGGCTTAAGGTAAAACTATGTGTTTATGTGGTTTACATTTCAGTATTAATACTTAATGAGTATACAGATGATTTTTGTTTCCCTTTTAAAAGAGCTTTCTAGGATACTTCTATTTCAAAATGGCTAAAGAACCAGATTTTAAATGTTCATCTGTAAAATGGTTTGTGATGAAATACAGATGGCTTTATTTTTTACAAGAATGATCCTTCCTTAGTCACACTAGGTGGTACTGCTAAAAATGTCACTATTCCAGACTTCGAGGTGGCAATGTAGAAGGCTCAGACAGAACAGTGACAGGTGACTCTGTACTTTTCTTACAGAGATGTCAAGTGCCACTGGAGAGGTGATAGGGTAACTGAGGTATCTGTATTACGTTTTCAGCTTGAAGGTACAAAACAGGACCTATATACTTGACTTCTTAAATTACAACTGAGGCCAATGATGATATTATGTGGTATCTGGAATGGTACTAGACACTATATTTAGGAAAAGAAGTCCCTAGCTGACCTGCTTTAGACATTGATTTTATGGAGAGATGACTTGCACCCTTGAAGTTGCCTTTTTCAATGATAAAGGAAATCTAGAATGACTGACCAAGTTGTGGCCATTTAAGGTGTAGAACTGAAGTTAGGTGAGCTGTATTTTACCTTCGAGACTCAAGTCCAAAACCCAGGGCTGTAACCTTTTGCTTAGGCTGCCAGCTCATCCAGGATGGCTCACAGAATATTTTAGTTATTAACTTCTATTCTGAATTTCATTGGCAAGCTGGATAACTGCATTAGGATTTAGCATCATAAACTGATATTTCTCCAGCTCCGAAGCCAACAGCATATTGATGCTGCGTCATCTAAGCAAGGGGTTTACAGGTGTCAAGTATGCTCACTAAAACACATTTGGACTTGAGCTTGTTTTCTCTATGAAAGCCTTATCATTATGATAACTTGTTCAAGATTAGGGTTCAGGACCTGGAGCTTGAGATGTCTCAAGAGAGAGATCTACTACATCCCGAGGAATATTCTATTTATTACACTGTCAGGTCAGCACGGATTAAAGGCCTTGTTTTCTTACCCATTGGAGATGAGGAGCTGTGTGACACTCATTAGTCATTGGTCACTGGGAATGCAAAGAAATGCTAGCTAAGATGGGTTGATTTTTGGGAATTCTTCAGTTTAGTCTCTTCTTTTGGTATTGCTGATGAATTTTACTCAATAATTATATAAAATAAAATAGACACGTATTAATCTAGAATAGTTGCCTGTTCACTCAGTTTCTTTCTTTTCAGCAGAGGAAGCCTAACCACCAGGCTTGAATCACAGTTCCTTAGGTCTGCCTTCCCTCTGGCCCCACATATCTTCTGTGGTGAGATGTTATTCCATTGTAACTGTCACAAGAGTGATGCGACCTCTTTCGGGAGGTTATTCTCAGCTAAGTACACTGGATTCTTGCTGTACGTGGCCACCTGAATGATTTTCTGGACTCTGTTGTCCATACTGGCTAAAGGTCATATTCACTTCTCTGCTTGTTGGTTTCAAGTGCTATCAAAAATACCCTAGTTTATTCAAGATGTGAGCTCTTGAATGTGACAAACAGATCCAAAGGGACACCCATGTCTCATGTAGAGATCATATCCACGGTTTCCAGTCACTTATACTATTAGCTTACATACTCCTGAATTTACATTGCTGTTGTCTGGTATTGAATCTTTTACTGGAGGTTTGATTCAGCTGTCCAAGCATAAGCCCCTCGTGCTATTTCAAATACCCTCTGTTTATTGGTCTGCGGAGCTGGTGGGCATGACACAGGATCTAAGAGAGACCTTTGTTCCTCTGGAGTGTCAGCTAAAGGGCAGCTAGAGGGCTACCCTGCATTATCATCTCATGCATGTTTAGATGCCTATATATAGGCAAGATAAAGCTGCTAATGCCAGTGCCTAAACTTTAGAAGGAGGCAGTGATATAGCTATATTCTGTGGCTAATGTTTCATAACAGCTATCTTTAAGTGAGTCTGCTCCCAGCAGGTAAACTCTCTGGACTGCTCTTTAATGCCTAGCTCTCTCCACTAATCAATTAGGAAACCTAAGCATCCAATTTAGGCAGTCTGTGACTGCTTAATTAATGTTCTTAATTTTCCTAACTCCTAAAAAGGAATTAGGAGATGATATACTTCCTTGAGTCTGTGCCCAAGCAGCCAGTGTTTCATTATTAAAATTATCCTAGAGTCTAAAATCTGCTCCTGGACAATCTGGTAATTGCCTAAATCCTGATCTGCTACATGTGTAGCACACGCCTATGCAATTTTTTGATTGTAACTTATTTTATCCAACACATTTATTGTATATGCAATATGATGTGAGTTGTTTTAACTCCTGATGCACCTTACCAGAGTTCTGTGGCCCTGGAGATGAATGAAGGATGCCAAGTCCTTCAGGGTTTGTTGCATAAAAGTAGAATAGAGCATATGCTTTATGTTAAGGCTTAACTTGTTTTCATTTAAGATAGGAAATTCTGATTCAATTCATTCTGTTTTGTTTGGGATTTGAAACTGCATCTCTCACCAAAATGTTCTAAGCATCAGGCTAGTAGATTTTCTGGGGTTGGCTGCTCACAGCCTCTCCTTGTGAGATGTGATGTTCCACTTCACAGAGAGTGATTAAATATTCATTAAGCTAGTGAAAGAACAAGCTTCTCAGAAGACAGAAAGAGTCTGGTACTTAAGGCAGTCACCTGGGAAAAAGGGAGATCTGGATTCCAGTCACTGCTGTAATGATTACTTAGTATTAAATACATACACTGGTTCACGAACTGGAACCCAGCTTCTTCTTTCTTGGGGAGGGGGGGAAAGGGGGAAGGTGGGTTGACTATCAAGTACTTCTCACTGTTCTGTCTATTGCAGTGATTACTTAATTATCCAGGAAAGCTCTGGCTGGAGAGAATGAACACTCCTTTGGGAGGTGGGAGATTGTACTTCCATGTGGCAAAGAAAACTAGATGTACGTTCCTCAGGTCCTTTATTATCCAAAAGCTAGAAAAGAAAACCCCTTTCATTAGGGACTGCAACATGTAAACCCATGAATCCCAAGTGGAAGAAAGCATCTCCTCTAATCCAAAAATACGATGCAGAGTAAGGAGGGCATATGCTTAATCACAACACTTCTTCAAGCGCTTCCTTACTCAGCATGTCTTAGTGGATTCCATCTTTCCTGTATAATTTGTAAGGAAACAGATGTCTAACTCAGGACTGGAGATTCTACTACAAAAAAATATGTTGTGGATAGGTTCTGTGACATTTACCTGAACTCCCTTGTAGATCTGTCCTTTCAGGTAAAATTCTGAAAGACGCTTTTTGTTGCCTCTGTAGCTTATGTTGAAGTCAGGGTAAATTTCACCATGGTTTTAAGGAGGGGCATAACTATACCATCAGAAATGTCTTTTATCTTTTATGCCCCACTTTTTCCATGCAGTTTCAAAAGGAGAAAAATTAGACTGTATATTCTATTAAATAAACCTCTCCAGGATCATCTGCATTCTTGATACAAAGTTGGGGGTCCTCTTTCTTTGATTTCTTTCTTTTTTTAGCATGTATGTTTCTATGCTGACAAATACAAAATTATGTACATTGATGTGAATAATTTGAACTTTTGATATGCCTCATGGAGATGTGTGGCTCTGATTCAGCAGCAGATGACCTAGGGAGTTTTGGGCTTTTGCTGCATGGGGTGAATCTGAGTGTATGCATTAAGTTAAGCCTATGCAGTTGCTGACTCAGGGCTTGAATTACCTGTATCTGCTCAAGAAAAGACCTCTTAGATGTTGAAAACCTCTGGCAGTAGGCAGTAAGAGAAAGAAAAACAAAATAAATGCTGACCTGCTTACAGAACACATTGAAAAAGAATATAAAAGACCAACCAGACAAACCTTTGTAAGGCCACTACATGAATTAGAGGTAAATTCTTACTTGGAAAGATTAATAACTGTTTTTCTTGCCTCAGAAAGAAGCTGGAAGAAGTGGTTCAGGAAAAAGAAGGGACTAGAATTATTTTTGCATGAAAATAAATCAAAGTAAACACAAAATACTCCCTTTTTCTTCCACCCTTCCATCCTTTACTGTTTCCTTTTCTCTTTCATTCCTTCCCTCTTTCCCTCTTCTCTCTTCTTCCTTCCTTCCTCACTCCAGACACAGATATTTCAGACTGACTTGCACAAAACAACCATCAAAATTACCCTGGAATTAGGGATTTGGCTGAAAACTCTCTCACAGCTACTTTTCCTGTCCCAATATTACAAAATATTTAACCAGGAAGCCATGATAGGAAAGCTAGGATTTTCTGCCTCTGAAAACACAGTCTTTGAACTTTTCAGCCAGAGGAAGTTTTCTGTTGGCTATCATTTATGAAAAACATGTTGGCTTTGTTCATTTTTGTTCTTATTCACCAAAGTTCAACAACCTGAAAGAAATACCTAGGCCTTGATCCTTCAGTCTACTGAAAGCACAAAGGAGAAAGAGAAGGGACTAGAAAGGAAAACTATTAGGTTACAGCGAGCTAGTGTGTGCTCTGCTAGGCTGAAAGAGAGCAAGATAAAGGATGAGATGTGGATAGGATAGGGCAAGCGATACAGAAATTCTCCCTAAAGCCTCTGTACTTCTCTGCTGCTAATAACCTTTTTTTTTTTAAGCTCTAACATGCCAGCAGCTTTCTGCACTACCCTCCTTTCTGAAAAATAAAAGTATAGAAGGCATTTTAAATAGTTCCAAATTTAGTCATGTTGAGAAAAGAGAGAACCAAAGAAATGAGAAACCAGCAAGTGAGCTGGTTCCTTGACGTGGGTCAGAAGCACTGTTGCAGGCAGATCTCTTTAAGGGGAGCAGCTGGCACTTTTTTGTCTGGTGTTCCATTCCTTCCCTGGCATGTGAGAATCATGTTCTCATTAACCCCTGAACCGGGAAGTGCTCAGGGTAGCTGCTAGGTCACAGTTTAATTAAAATTAGGAAGTTTCTTGGAGCACATGGGGAAACTCATCAGAGAATTTTGCTTGTACCTATTTTACTACTGTCCTCATTCCCTTTCCTCTCTAAGCCTTACTCCTCCTATCAAGCATTGAGACAGGTCTCCCACCTGGCAGTGCAAAGCCTGGTCCCCGCCACATAACCTGTTGCTGTTCATTTTAAAGGAGTGACTCTAAAGTATTTTTTGAATACCAGCTTGTTCCTCTATTGCATGACCAAAGCAATTGTATGGAAAAAATATCCACCAAAACCTTAAAAAAGCCAGAGATACTACTCCTGTTCCTATCTTCATGTTTCAACTTCTGGCAGTGTTCCTGCCCGAGATACTCTTTCCAGATCTGAAAGGTATAATAGCACAAGAGATAGAAATACCAAAAGAAAAGCTACTGATCCTCTGCAGTGTCACTAGGACAGACAGTCAGTAAAGAGGCTTGATTGTCAGCAGGCTAAGTAAGGTGTCTGGCTCTGCTACAGAGAGCAGATGAAGAAAGATAATTAGTCACATATGTAGGGATTCGTGAGAGACTGCGCTAGTTTCTGTGGCATCAATGGCAACCAGTAGGACAGGGGAAATGACGAAAAAATTTATACAAACTCTTTTCTCCTAAGTACTTATGTATCAGAACTTCAGCTAGTGACAAAACCAGGTGTGGAGATGTTTGTGAATATATGTCTATGGAGTTCAGTATCATCCCAGGGTGACACGGCAAGCTGAGGTACACCTAGAACCTGCCTATTCCCTCCTTGAACAGGTACTTTAAAATCTGGATTATTGTATAACCTGCTTAAGTGTTTTAACTGCTAGATTAGCATGTAATAGTTGGGAGTCGCACTGGTATCATACTCAGCAAAGTCAAAACAAATAAACGATAATCTAAATGGGTCTAGCAAATCAGGTTCTCCTAGAAACTTCTCTCTCTTATTAGCATTCTAAAGTGATGATAGACACAAAGATGATGTTTTTCTAAAAAGTTATACCAGGTAAAAAACAAAAAGAAAAAAGAAAATGTAATTTTAAAACCCCCATAATTTAAAAAACAAGCATTGTGACTTACACTTAGTGTACTTAGCAGAGGAACCCTAAGAAAAATTACTTTCTGTATCTTTAGTTTCCCTGGCTGAATTTGCCTACAAACTGTTCAAGGGAGAACTAGAGCATCACAAAGAACATGGGCACGAAAATGTTGCAGTGACACAAAAAGGTGGAATGATTGCTAAATTACAGAATAGGTGGATTCTCAGTAACATCCTCCATGGTCCTCAGTATTTTAGCAGAAGGCAGCAGAAACCACGATGTATGATTTTTGAAACAGTGAGCAAAAATGTTAATAGATTAATCAGAACACGGCTATGAGATTTTATTTTGTAGGTAGAATACGTGTATTCAAGTTTGAATTCAATCATATTTACATGCATATTCATTATATACAATTTTCCTGTTATACTATCTAAGCATTTACAGTTAAATCTGAACAGTAGTGAGGTCTACAGTCTATCTTGGGGACTGCATGGAATTTATTTTTCTTCTGGCAATTTGCTTAATAGCACTTTCAGGGCGTTACAGCCTAGTCAGAGCTCCTGGTACTCTGGAGACACTCCTGAAAGACCAGAGAGTTCCAGACAGGTTTTATGAAAAAAAAAGAAAAAAAAAAAAAAGAAAAAAAAAGGAAAAAAAAAAAGAAAAAAAACAAAAAAAAAAAAAAAAAAAGAAAAAAAAAGAAAAAAAAGAAAAAAAAAGGAAAAAAAAGATGTTTATATAAGGTAATTTTCAATAAAAAGAAGTTTCTTGGACACAAAAGTTTTGACATGCTTCTGCCATCCTGTCACTGCTTCTTGATACCTTTAAAGTCACTGGTTTGGAGAAAAGCGGAACATTTGCTGAAAAGCCATCACCATCCCCTCCACCAACTCAGAATTGTTTCAGAATTCACCCTGCAAATGCTATGCAGAATTATTAATGAATACCAGCAGTGAAATTAACAGCAAATTACTTAATTTATAAGATGTGAGAAAAATCACAGCCTACATTAATGAAGCTCTTAGTTTTGAGAGCCAAACCCAAGCTCTGTAGTTCATCATCACAGAGAAAATGAAACTATAAATGATATGAAAGCAGCCAGGCAGTAGGATTTGGGAAGTATTATGTTGTGTGCTGTCACAGCATTTTCCAGTCTGGCATAATATCCTGTCTTCGTTCTATTTGTAAGTGAAAGGAAGAAAAGCAAATTCAGGGTAGAATAAAAAGAGACCTGGTTTCAACATTCACTTGCTATTTGTGTGCACGCTTGTATGATTAGCTTTACTGACCATCTAAATAGTGTAAGGACAAATGGAAGTAGAGGTGTAAACCTGCTGATGTAGATCTTCAGGTGGTTTTCTTTTTCTCTTTTTTTTTCTTTTTCTTCTGTATAAGTTTCCTAACACAAGTGCATTTGCACTGGACTTCATTCAGTACATCTGCCTGCTACTTTCTTTGCTAGGAACTTCCAGAGCCCTTTCTCTGCTCCTCTTTTCTTACCGACCACAACAGAAGCTATGTGCAATTTTAGTTCTGTTGTAGATCATCTCACTGTCGACAAGTCTCGTTACCACCATCCTCCTGGCTGGTATTGCATCCACATCCACTGGACACTGTCCTTCTGACACGTTTTAAGAAACCAGTGTGTAAGGCTATGTTTTAACTACAAGCTGCTGAGGAGAAAACACTGCCTTACTTTCGTTTCCTGCAATGGGCTTATATCCAAAATCAAATATGCACCCGTTTATACCAGGACTGTAGACACATAAAGGACAAAATGTCTTCATGTTATGTAGGTTGGGTCTAAGGCAGCTTGTTCCTCTTAAATATTTTGGGAATGATGATGGTGAAGTGAAACGTAAACAGTATCTTTCGTTAGTTAGGGTGGGATTGGCATTGCATGCTTCTGTTGGAGCTAATTGCCCAGTTTCCTGTTACAGGCAATAAACAACAACAAAAATATGCTTCTGGGGAGTGATTCTTCTCTTCTGGAAGTGGATGTCTGAATATGTCAGGGGAACTGAGCTCTACAAATGTCTAATGTTCTCCCTCGATTAAATATCCAGACAACTAGTTTACCCATGACCAACATGGTCATGAGGAACCTCACCGATATCGGATTCCTTCAGGTATAGACTCAGGAAAGCATTAATTCTGGAAAATCACTTAAATACACATCAAGAATGTATGGAGATACTTCAGCACTCTCATCAGATGGACCTCTTTATACAAAGCTCCCAGCTTTGTTAACCTTACACATCCACTGCTGAGACACTCTAGAACAAATTGCTTTTTGAAGGAGGTGTTTGGAGTGGTGCAAAATGAAGCAGAGGAGTGAGTTAGATATCATGGGTGGCCAGAGGCATTCTATTTGTCTATGCTGATGCTACAGGGATGAATGGTGTGTTGGTTATACAACATACTATGTGATCAATAGATTTATTTGCTTCATGTGGACAAAAAAACCCCAAACAGAAAAGACCCTATCTGAAATCTGTAAAATTTATGTATTTGTAAATAAATACTTTGGGGAAGAAATAACTTTAGGAGAAACTTATTTTTCTGACAGTCCTTTGGATTTTAGTGCCTTATTTTTAAGGGTGTTTTGAAGATGAATTTTATTTTAGTGCATACTTTGTTTATACTGAGTAATAAAGAACAAAGCTGTCAAGAAAACACTCAAATTAAAAGGAAAATTAATGCAACCAATTTAGTTTATTTCCCCTGGTTTCACATGTGTAGTACCTTCAAAAATATTGAAGGGACGGTATAACTCTGATTACATTTGTCCCCGTGGCTTGAAGAACACAATTTGAAGGGACCCATCTTTGCTTGCTCATTGCATTGTCCTCTTGATTTTGTTTGTCACCCTCATTTTTTTTCATTCTCCTCTGACTAACTGGAAATTGATTTCTTTCTGAGTAGCACGGTTATTTCTGTGCTGTTTAGCTAAGTATTTAATTTGATATTTGATTTTTTTAAAAATTGCCTTCTGTTGTTGGTTTTTCTTTACTGTGTAGTGCTTTAATGATCCTTGGTAGGCTTCCTATGCATTGATTAATTCAAATAAATAAAATGTCAGTGTTTATGGTAAGAAGGAATACACATACGTATATTTCCTGTATATTAGTAATCTGACTCTTTTGTTCTCTTTCTCCCTCTAAATGCAATTACATCACAAAATTGATTTCGCTCCTTCCCAATGTAGAGCCACCGTGAAACAAAAATCTACAATTAATGGGAATTCTAATTACTTTTTACAGGTGAGGAGCAGTATATTTTTTAACATTTGGAAGGGAAAATGAAATTATTTTCAGTCTGCACAGCATGAATATTATGTATCATAAATGTCATAAGCTAACTGTGCTTGTCACACGTAATCCAACCAAATAATTATTTGTGACAGCCTGCAAAAATGTTAAAAACCATTATTTAGAGGGAAATCTGAGAAAATATTTTCTATCTTCATTTGGGAGGAACTCTGTTTTGCTACTCCGAGTACAAAATAGATATATACAATAAAGAGCAGCAAGACACAATGTCTCATCAACTGAGGTGAAAAATCTCATTTATCTAATCACACACTCCTATTATATATTCATTATACCAAAGTGCATCAGGTCATCTGATGTAAGACTGGGGAAAAGGATATAAAAATAGGTGATGAAAAAGGAAAAGTTAGTCACTTAATTCCCTTGCCAGGCAAGGTTTCAAGATGCTGTCATACACATATGAGGATGGCAAGACTGGCAGATCCAGCTATAGGAGGGGTACGAGTGGGTATCTTTATGATAACTTATCTCCTGAGGACACTACAGAAGATACTGCCTCATCTAGAATAAATTTTCTGGAAGACTGCATGTTAGATCATAATAAGGACCAAAGAGGCTTCTCAGTTGGCTGATAAGTTATCTTTGCAGTGCCCTACCTACATCAGGACACAATACTTCCTTTCCAGGTATATTTATATCCTTATTGGCAATTCTGACCAATTTGTGACTATTCAGGGTCTTCTGTGCTGGGACCTGCCAGCAGCTGTCCTCAGTCTTCCAAAACAACTAGGAATAACTGCGACTGCAAGGAGCGCTGTCTACCTCTGCCTTCACCTAGGGTTCTCTGCTGTTCAATATCCAGGAGCACTTGGTAGTGATGACTTGACCTACCAAGACACCATTTTTCCTGAGTTAAAGTATCCACTTTAACATATATTTTGTCAAATAACTAGGTAGTTTAGGAAGAAATGTGAGGAGAGAAAAGGGCATGAAAATAGGAGCAAATGTTTATGAGAAAATTGGTTAATAGGTACTTGGAGTCAGACATCAGAAGTTCACTGGAAAAACATAACTGTATTCTTTAGTACTAAAAAAAGTCAATTAGTAGAACTGGTTGGAAAATTAAGTTTCCATTTCACAGGAAGTTTTGCATTTCAGAATGTGCTGGTCTTTAAAATGTATGAAATGCTGAAATCTCAAATTATTTCCTGTCATAGAAAGCCTGAAACATTTTTTATTCAGTAACTTCAAATAATCCTATTACAAATAATTACTTTGATAAAGCCCAAATGTTTTATTTATAAAAAGCATAATATTATCATCTGAAATAGGTATAACAATATTCAAAACTCCATTTTGGTTTTGATCTATTCAGAATCTTCTCATGGATCGCAGAAGGCAATTTTCTAATGAAATAACAGAACAGCTCCTTCAAAAATGTTTAGACGGTCTCTTAACTGACCCTGTGTACAGCATTTGAACGAGGAAGGAACGCTTCCTAGATACAATAGCTTGCATCCACAACTTCCATTATGAATTGCATGTTTCAGATATCCCTCCACGGCAATACTCACAATCCAGCAGAGCTGGCAATATAAATCACAGGGCATAATGTAACGGAAAGGCAACTTGATAGAAAAACATCCTGCAATTTTAGCAAACAGCATGTGCACAGCTTTGGTTTATGGCATGGAGGGTGTTCAGTAAACGCTCATTAGCTTCTACACAAGCTGCAGGAACCTACTGAGTTTGATGAGATGTTTCACTCTACCTACAAGGGCTGTTTCAGTAGACTTTGGCGAGAAGCAATGGCCAACCTTAGCTCTCTCGTATTATGCAGTGATATGGATCAGGCCAGTTTGCCATTCAGCTAATGAGTACTTCTTAGACTTGACTTAAGTTGTGAATCTCTTTGGATGGTCCCAAAAGGAAAGCATGGGAGGATTCTCCCAAAGACTATTATCCCCAGTCATATTTATTGCACAAGCAATCTCAGTAGTTAACTCTCACACATCTCACTCCTCTTTTTCTTCTAAAGTTTTTCTCAAATTCTCATGTCATTTTAAATGCTGATCTTGTCAGGCACTCAGGAAATGGACTGCTATCTTAACAAAAGAGATGGGTTGTTAACCAATCATAAAAGACAGCAGAGGACCTCGTAGGTCCATACAGTTACTGGGATGAGGATTTAGGGGATGTGGTGTCTCTCAGTGTTGTTCTCAGTGTGATATCCTTTACTGGCAGTCACTAAGGAAAACTGAAAGAGTATTTTAACAAGTTTCAGTACTGAGGTTTTACCTTCCCAAAAGACTCTAGACTTCCTCTCTCAGGCTGAAATAGCAGGTGACAGTGAGTTTCTATCTGAAACTTCTGCATACAAGGTGACACAGCTTCAGAAAAGAGAGGGCTTTTATGTTGTATGACCTAGTAGTGGCAGTTTGTGGTACCCTCCTTGAAGCCGTAAATTGAAATTCCTTTAAGCGAAAGAGGGGCTGAACCTCAGTCTGCACAATATGGGAACGACTTGTGCTGGTGTAGGCTAGGATAGAATTAATTTCCTGGGGCTGTGTTATGGGTTTGTGCTGAAAACAGTGTTCATGATTCAGGCAAGTTTTAGTTACTGCTGAGCAGTGCTTACACAGAACCAAGGCCTTTCCTGCTTCTCACCCCACCAGCCAGTGGGCTGGGGGTGCACAAGGAGCTGGACGGGGACACAGCCAAGATAGATGACCCCAACTGACGAATGGGATATTCCATACCTTATGATGCCACACACCTGCCTGCCCATGGGAACTGGTGAATGAATTCTTTGTTTTACTATGCTTGCATGCACAGCTTTTGCTTTCCTTATTAAACTATCTTAATCCACAAGTTTTCTCACTTCTGCTCTTCTGATTCTCTCTCCCATCCCACTGTAGGGGTAGTGAGTGAGCAGCTGTGTGGTGTTTGGTTGCTGCCTGGGATTAAACCATGACATCACTTCACCAAGAGTCACCATTACTCACTGAATTTGCCATGCTTTTCTCAATAAATTGACCACTGGGATAAAAAAGGTTTAAAAAAAAAAAAAAAGAAAAGCACTTGCTGGAATTCACAGGTGTGCTCACCCTTATTGAGTGTTAGTGATAAAACTGGAAAATTAATTTATTCCTGCTGCAGACTCCACTTGAAATAGTTAGCAAGAGCTTGCGACCAGTTTCAGTCCTTGAGGTATTTAATAAAAATAACTGAACATCTTCATAGCCAGATTTGAGTAAAGCAAATCCTCAATGGGTACAATCAGAACCGTGCATTTAATTTGAATATGCTTCAGGTCACTGCTCAGAGTTGTCCTTTATAAGAATACCGCTCACAGTTTCTTTTTCTAGTAGCTATAGAAAATTTTCTCCAGTGCCTGGAAACACATGAAGTCTTAGGCAGCTTTAAAGTAAATAACCTTTTCTATGTCAGCTGCTCTGCCCAATTTAGTTTTCCAGTCGGCTCTGCAATTTTTTAATACAAATTTTGTTAATGGTGCTTTGTCTGAAAAGATTATCTTGCCCCCCACAAGCTTTCCAGTTCTATTTTGCTTCACTTCTGTTTTTGAACCAGTCATTTGTCGAATGATTTGCATTTTGTCGAATCTGTCTTGACACTCCTTTCTGATAGATTTTTCCTCAAACATGAGAGTTCTTATGGAAATGACACTTGGCTTTATGCACTTTCCATTTCTTATCCCTGACAGTCTGTGCAACTCATAGAAGCCGGCACGTTCTCAATCTGTGGCGCCCAACTGAGATTATCATCTTTGTACAACTTGTTAATGTCGGTGGCATTTAGAAGTCTCTACACTGAGCTATGAAATAATTCAGATGCAGAGAGAATCCCCAAAATAGGCATTTGAAAAGAGTGCCTGCAGACAAAAAAAAATGTTGAACATTCACTATCATGAACCTTCCCATTTAAGGAGATTTTGCCAAACAGATCTGATGCTCTAGGAATAAGAGTAGGGGCATTGGCCAGATCTCTAGGGATAGCTGGGCTAGTTAAGATGACATAATACTTCCAACATGATGTTGGTTCTCAGTTCTAGGTGCTTTACTCGTGACCACAGAAACTTAGTTTCACCCCTCCCTTCCCATACCCTTTAAAAGTCTATATTCATTACGCTGTTTCTTCAGCTTTCTTGATGTGATGTACTGCCACTTATTCTTTGGCCTTTTTCTATCCCACTGGTGCTCTAAAAGCTATCCATTTGCTGTAAAACAGGCTTTACTCTAAGAAAGAAGGAGTCCTTGGCTCCATTCCACTTTACCTCTTTTATGATACTCCAGCAGTGAAGAGTCAGAAGAGGTCCATATGTAGTTTGCCCTTAGGTTTTTCCTCAAGGAAAGGCAACTTACCTTCAAGTATTTTTTCTTTTTTTTCTTTTTCATCTTCCATGTTTAATCACAATTGGGAATCTGCTTTTCTAAATTCAGCTTTTTACCTTAAGCTTGGACTGTACGTAAAAGTACAGCTTGCATTTACTGTGCATCAAGTTTTGAAGTAGTAATAGCAGTGTTTGAAACCAAAGGGTTTCTAATTTGACTCCAGAGCTATTTCAAACATGTAAAGGGAAATGCATGTTAACATGTGTGCAAAATACTCTACGATTTTATAACTGGTTTCTTGTAATATCTTACTTCAGGTATTTTATCACCCAAACAGTGCAGGGGCAATGGCTCTAGATGTCCCCCCAGCCCAAAAGTATTTTATAGTGTTTGTTGACTTGAATGTCTCTTTTGGTGAGTGTGCAGCTTTGGGGTTATACTCAGCATCACTGGTGACCATGAAGTATGGAAAATATGAAATAAGAGCATACTTCAAAAATCAGCTTTTCTATGCTTGCAGTATAGTCAGTGTGAATGTTACGAAGGGTTTTATTTTGTTAGAATAAGGACTGACTTTCCCCTATGAGGAAAGGCTGAATGAACTGGGGCTGTTCAGCCTTGAGAAAAGAAGACTGAGAGGGGATCTTATTAATGTTTATAAATATCTGAAGTGTGAGACACAGGGGGAAATAGCCAGCCTCTTTTCAGTGGTCTGTGGAGACAGGACAAGGGGCAATGGCCTCAAGGTGGACCACAGGAAGTTCCACAACAATATGTGGAAGAACTTTTTCACAGTGAGGAGGACAGAGCACTGCAGCAGGCTGCACAGGGGGGTTGTGGAGTCTCCTTCTCTGGAGATAGTCAAGACCCGTCTGGACTCCTACCTGTGTGATCTGCCCTAGGGAACCTGCTTTGGCAGGGGGGTTGGACCTGATGATCTCTGGAGGTCCCTTCCAACCCCTACAATTCTATGATTCTGTTATCTTTCATGAAATACTGTTATGCAAATAGGCCTTGATACTAATGCCAGAAAGCCCCAAACCAACTGACATTTCTGGATGCAAACCTGCACTAGGAAATGAATACCACTAAACGCAGCTGTTACTGCAGAGTGAGGCAGTAACATATCATACAGAAATATAAGCTCTGGTCCTGGAAATGGTATAACCATATTAGAGCTCTATGGCACTTTAAACAAGAAGCAGGGCTAATTAGTTTGAGTTCAGCATTGTGTTCCTGTGATCATAGTGTTTCAAGTCTTTTCTTATGTGTCCCTATGCTGTAAACATAAGCAGTCAATACCTAAGCTATTACTTAATAAGCAGGTGCAGAGTACTAAATCCAAAGATGTTTTCTGTCAGGTTCAGCTCTCTTTTCATGTTTTCTGTTGTTGGAAGCACCTTTCACTTGAATTTTTACTGCTTAGACTCATTTTATCAGATGTTCACTGAGTCTTCAGTGAGGTGACTAATCTCATTAACCCCTTTGAAAAGAATCCCATCATAACACAACAGAGACATTGACAAGTAGTTAGCTTGTTTGAGTATTTAAAGGGTAGTTACAAAGAAGTTTGATACTCCCTTTTCACAAGGAGCCACAAGGAAAAGATGGTAATTGGTACAATTTACTCCTGGGGAGATTCTGATTGGACACAAATGGAAATTTTTTTTGCAGAGAACAGTTAGCTGTTGGAATAATCTTCCCAGGGAAGTGGTGGATTCCCAACATTGGATACTTTTAGGATTCAGCTGGACAGGGTGCTAAGCCATCTTGTCTAGATCGTGCTTTTGACAAAAAAGTTTGGCCCAGATGATCCTTGAGGTTCTGAGGTTCCTTCTAACCTGGTATCTATGATTCTAGTAGGTCATGAAGATGAATCAGTCTGTCAAGTGCCAGGTTTAACAAAAAGAAGAGAGAAAGAGCATGCAGTTGTTACCAGGGAAGAAGAAAGGTAGCAACAAGAAGGGGTAACTGTGAGCATCTGCTCCTCTTTGGAAGGAGATGTTAGATGAGACCAATTGCTTGAGGAGCCCCCCCCCCCCCCCCCCTCCTACCCCGCATTTTTAAATGAATGGACAAAATTTATGGACAGACTTTTCTATACCATATAAGCAACTGAAAAATTGTACCTGTGAAGGAAATGCTCCATGAAGAGAAAAGGGTTGAGGTGTAGTGGAACAACTCTGGACATGGAACTGTGGATAATTTTTCTTATACAAGAGAAGCCATGAGACAATATTCTTGTGATAATAACAGAAGATTTGGGGAATTTATCGAAGACTAAATCCTATACGGTAAATGTTGGCCTTGTCTAAAAAGCAGTATTTTTATCTTTGACTATGAATAACTGTAGTATTTAATGTACATAAATATTTGATGATTAACTTTGGTTAAGAGCTATGCTATCTCTGTTCATATCATAAATTCAAGCTCTGAAGCAATAGCTTGGACAAAACACTAAGGACTCAATTGTGCCTTGAAGGCATGGTGCCACATTGGGGATAATGTGGAGGCACATCACCTTCACAGGATCTCCAGGAGGGGCTGTGCCTCAGGCATGCACTCTGCCTCCCAGAGCTCACTCAGAATGCAGCTAATGTACTTCAATTACATGGGATGAAGCATGTGCTCCACTCCAAATGTAGGCATCTCTCCTGGCCTGAGAAGACCCACGAGGAGCCCAAGACCCTACAGCTTTGTGAGTTGTCAAACGGTCATCCCTTCTCTGTATTTGGCTTACATGAGTGCTGTTAGTGGCAGCTCTAGCAGTCCAGCTGGCAGAGTGTAGTGGGGAACTTTAAATTTACCCAGTCCTTTAGGGTCACTCAAGATCACATTTGTATACTGTTAGGATAGGTTCACTGCTCTGTACCTCATGTGACAGCTAGCCTGCCTATTAGAAGGACAGGTGCTACTTTTCAGGCAATCCAAAAGAGAAAATTTTGATGAAGTCTCTTAAAATTGCTCTGGTCTGCCTGGTGTCCCAGAACCTCAGTTCAGTTGCAGCATAAAGACTGATGGTAATACCACAGGCCAAGAAGGACCTTAATTAAGTCTTCTCACAGGAAAGTGTGAGCAGAGGTTCATGCTCTTCTGTTTTGCAGGCCTGAACACACAGTCTTACCCTAAGTTCCTGAAAATACCTTGCAATATTTATATACTTAATGTTGTGCAGAAATGACTTAAAAATTGTTTTTAAAGGGAATAATCATTTTTATGTGACAGGGACTCCTATAATTTGTGTAGCACAGTAGAATACTGAGAAATGTAAGAATATGTATGCTTGATGGATAAAATATGAACTCATTATTTGCTTGATGTTTAAAATGTACCAAGGATGTCAGACACTCCATTTCTTTGTCTGTTTATAGTGTTCTTCTTTTTAGTCCTTTTTCTGTGAGCTCTTCATGTACCCATGAAGTCTGATGCTGCTACTATTTTGTGTGGCTACAAGGATGATCTGGTTGTCAGCAGGAGACTTTGGGGGATTACCGTAGTTATAGTAAACTCCCAGATAATTGCATAGCTAGTTCTTAAATCCATTCTCCCCTAGGCTATCTATTCTAGTGTTTATCCTCATTGTTAGGAAGTGACTACTGATTAACTTGAACCCCATGGTAACAACCTGAGCCCATTCTTTTTTCCACTAACCACTATGAATGTGGAGAACAGATTATTTGTTTGCTTTCAGATCATGTAACTTTTTTTTTTTTTAAATGCAGCAAATGTCATCCCACTGCCTCTCAGGACTTCTCTAGAGTGAACAACCTGATTATGTCAATGTTTTCCTGTTGCCCCCATTTTCTGCCATTCTGATCATCTTTGTGCTTTGAACTCCTTCCAAATGTTGTGCATTTTCACTGAAGTGCACTGACCACCTTAATGCAGCTGAAAAGCTACCAGTGATGAACAAAATGGATTTATTTGAGTTGCCCATAGTCTATCACTCTTCTTTTTGCAGGGGAACCTGTTAATTCTTACATCACCTACTCCAGGATCTGGTCTTGTGGATAAGGTTGTAGGAAGAGTAGCTCTTTAAGGTAGGAGCCCAATTAACAGAGGAAAACTCATTGAAAATCTGATGATAGAATATAATTTTGGGTGAAAGGGATCACAAGTTCATCATACTGAGAACAGTGAGGAGTGATAACAGGAGAGTAGGCATAATGGACTTCAAAAAAGCACTCTTCAACAGCTGAGGGAACTGGTAAGTAGAGTCCCTTGGGAAGATAATATAAAGGATAAAGGAATTCAGGAGACCTGGCAGTTATTGAAAGAGACTGTATTAAAGACACAAAGCAAAGTATTCTGATGTGAAGGATTGCTTGGAAGCATAGCAAGAGACAGTGTGGCTGAATCAGGAAGTCTTTAAGGACTAAAGAATGAAAAAGAAGGAGATGTATTAAAAGTGGAAACAAGGACAGATGAATAAGGATGTGCATGGAGGATAATAGCACAAGCATGTAGGGATGAACTCAGGAAGGCTAAAATGCAAAATGACTTACAACTAGCAAGGGACATGAAACACAAGCAGACAAGGTTCTAGAAATACTTTAGGGAAGAAATAGAGGGAAAGCCAGAAAAAGTATCAGTTCAGTACTGAAGAGGGAAGGAAAGTAAATAACAAAAGGCACAGAGAAAGTACATTACACTCTTTCCCCTCCCGCTTCGGAAAAACTAAAAACTAAATTAAAAGGAATTAGCATAATATGTCAGCAGAGCCTGACAAAACACACCCTCAGATTCATAGGATGTTGGCTGAAGCAGCTGCTGAGCTCTCACTTTTGGGAATTAATGGAAGCTAAGTGAGATTGGAAGAAGGGCACATAGGCTACATCTAAATCAGCAAGTAATACAGCACAGTAGGAGTGGCTAGGCAGAGGCAGGGCTGGTGTGGAAGACCCTGAGTCCACACAATGCGTTTCTTCAGACTGGCTTTTGTTTGGTCCCTTGCAGCATGTCCGGTGGGCTTTGCTTGAGTGTTTTCCAGTTTAGTTTAATCCAGAAGGGTCTCGAGGAACTTGGTGTGAGCTAAAGCAAGAGGACTGTAGGGAGATGTACTTCAGAGGCATACCCTTGATTTGAACTAAAGTGGTGATGTAGGTGTACTCATTTAGAAATAGACAAAAGGAAAAAAATATAGGGAAATGCAAACAAGTCTGCATGTCTTCAATAGGAAGTCATGCTAACTTTGGTTTTAATTGAAAAAGAGAAAAAAAACCCCAAGCCAATGTGTGATGTAATGATGTTTTAATTATGTGACACAATTTAACTCTGGATCAGAGAACTAGTTGAACAAAATTACTGTTACATTTGGGTGTGAGAGATGGAAAACTGCTCAAAATAATTATGAACTGCATTGTGAGGAGAACATTTAAAAAAGAATTTTGCAGAAGTCTGTACTGAGGAGGGTTTGGATTAATAACTTGGATGATGGAAGTGAAACTACATTTGTACATTTTGTTCATGACACTAAGCTTCAGACTTTTTCTAAGTGAGAGGGGGACAGGGTCTAATTGCATTAGATAAGAATTCAAAATGTTCTTTCTATATTAAAAATACATTTGGCCCTAAATCAACATGACGTAGTTGAGTGAGATTCTTCAACAAAAAAGGGCTCAGAGAACACAAACAACCTGAGGATCGTCTAGTCGGGTGACAGCACTGCAGAAGTAGAATAGGGTGGTGCTCAACTCAGGTGGAAAAGAGTTGAATGGCATTCTCAGATGTGTTAACAGGACCATCATATATAGGACAGGGACTAAAGTGCATTGCAAGATATTTTAGATTGCAGGTGAGGTCTCGGGGGAGTCTGTGCTTAGTTTTGGGCTCAGCACTTAAAGACGTAGACAAAATCTACAAAGTCCAGCAAAGAGCAAGGATTATATGGCATTTAGGAAAATTAAGATCTAAAGAAAGACAGTAAATCATCTTCAGGTGAAAATGAAAGGGGAGATGGAGGAAGTACGTGAAAGCATGGATATTTCCCAAGTTTGAGTTGCCTCTAACCAGATAAAACACAGGACAGTGGGAGTAAATGGTAGCACCTCTCTCTTTTCATATATTTGGTGATACCAATCCAGCAGTTGCAGCTTGAATCAAGCTAAAGGTTTTTTGCTAAGCTAACTAAACAGGAAAAACAAGGTTTATTCTAGCAACACAAAAGGTTACAAGAGTACAAAGTTAGAATTATCTGCCTGCCCTACACAGATGTCTTGGATGCTCTTTGAACTCTGTTAACACTAGCTAGCATCTGTGTTTGGGTATCTGATTTGAGACCTTCGAGTCTATGGATTTACTCTCATTTTAAGTGTTATGGCAAACAGATTAGAGAAAATTGTTATTGCATCTGGGTAAGGGCAGTGATTCTGGTCACTGAATGAAATGCATCTCAAACAGGCACATAGAGTAGGCAGTCTAAATATGTCCAGTCACCATTATTTAGGACAGTATTTGTTCCCAGTATTGTACAACATCCTCCACAAACACCTCAGAAGGAAAATTGTTGTTCCCAAGCATTCACAGTCCAAACAGAGGTAAAGAAGAAAAGCAACAGGTAACTTTGACACAACTATACACACAAACCTTCTAAATCACTTTGGGTTGGGGTTGTGTCTATTTCAGACTACTTCCCCCAGGGAAACAGTGAGACGCACTACCAATGTCCTCCATGCTAAGTTTTATTGTTTAACAACATTCTGATTATGCTTTTTATATTGAGGGCATACAGCGTTGAGTTTCATTTCTATGTATATTTGGAACATATACTTAATTTTCAATGCCTTTTTTTTTTTTAAGGTAAAATCATCCAGTGTAACATCCAGAGAGTGAAACCATGCCCTTAATAAATTAAAAAAAAATACTCTATGCTTTTTTTTTTTTGGTAAGGCTTCTTAAGGAGGGCACTTATCCTGCTCTTTGTTCTGACTTTCAGTTCTCCTTTGTTTCCTTGCCAGTTTGGCTTGGATCTTGTATGCCAACTGATTCTCCTGCCTGGGTTGTGCTTTGCTGTACAGTTTGCCCCTCTGGAGCTTATTGTTGTTGACAGCAGTGAATTCCCCCGCAGTTATAAGCAGCTCATACCTGTCACTGACACCTAGCAGCTCTATGTGCCTTCCAGCCAGGGCCCCTACCAGCTCCTAGAGCCAGGAGATGTAAGGACGGTGGTGACCAGGAGAGAAGTGATGGCTTCATTGCTCTCACTCTGAACTCCAGACAAAGGGAACAGCTTGCTTTGATTAATTCTAATTTATTTCCAGTTTGATCCCATTAAAAGATAAATCCCCAATAGCTGACAGATCCTGCTGTGGAGTTACTTATAACCTCTGTCCAACAGTGTTTCCACACCACAAGACATACTACCACATCTACAGCTCTGAACCAGCAGTCACCACAGTTACCTGAGATATTTACCCATTTGTACCCCGTATGTACAAACTCCATTTCAAACACAACTGCAATGCAAGGAAAGGTAAGACGGGGGGAAAGGTAACTTTGATGTACCCTTAGGTTCACTATGGGCACTTTGGCTAAGAGCACAGCAAAAAGGCAGGTTTTATCTGAGAGTATATGAAGTAAGCGGTGATGCAGCAAGTAAGATGAAGTTTTCTGAGGTATATATCCTTATATGTGGTAGACCAACAAATGGCCAAGACAGAGGAGGGGTTCAGAAAAGGATTTCATGACCAAATAGAAAAAAATTGCTCACCAGGATTTGTATGTACTGAAGAAAAATATGAAAACAGTCAATGTGTATGAAGGTTATAATCTGTGAGATCTTAAAGAGAATGGAGTTTACATGCAATGTTATTAAACTTGCCTTCTAACAAAGCTTGAACCCATGCCTCCTCTCATCTCTTGATCTAAGAAATACCAACACATTATCCTTTTATAGACAGTTTTAAACAACTGTACAAAAATAAACATTCTATGAAAATGCATTATTTTTTAAAACTACTATGTAGGAGGAAGTAATGAGACATATTGGAACTGATTATCAACCATATTACTAAAATGGTTGTAAGGCTTTATTCATAAATGTCATTTTAAAATGATTTCAGATGAGTATAAGTGTCTGTGAAATTACTGTTTTCACTTAGTCTGCTTCGGTATTAATAAAAGAGAATATTAACATAAGAAAAATGTGATAGTTCCCAGAATAGTAACAGAAGTTTGGTAATGTACTAACTTTTCAGTAAATGATATAGATAATTAAAAGTCTAGTGTTGCTTACCTTAATGTACTTCTGCATATTTTATGTAAGGTTTTATCAAGAAATCAGCTTCACATGAAGAGGGAAAAAAAAATATCTAGCTCTCCAAATTCAAAGCTACTAGTATAATTTCCTCAATGAAATATATCAATCCTGAAAGTCAGCTCCCACTAATGTGCTCACTGCAACATTATTGGTGGTAATATACTTAATTAGTGAATTTTATATAAGATTTATTTTATTCACCGTAGCTTGGTCTGATAAAATCCTTCATTCCAATTCATTTAATAGGTAGACTATAGAAACTACATTAATATTACATCCATGAACAAAGAGATTACCCCACAGTTAATGACTCCCTTGGGTTGCCCTTTTCTGACAAAGGCTCAGAGCCAAAATGTTCTAATTTTTTTTTCCTTCCCTCTGAAATAAAGAAATATTGCTATGTAAAAAATCAATTTTGTGTTGTTTTTGTAACATCCAGGTTCTGAACAAATGACAACTGACAAAATTAAACTAATCCCTGAAACAAACATGGCTCTGCTTTTTATTGACAAAAACTTGTTTTAGAGTAAAAGAAAGATTCTGAAGGCTGTGAGAATGTCTGTTAAATGACTAATAAACCTTCTAGAACCGATTTGGGGAAGGGGAAGGATTAAGAACCTTAAAGGATGCTGCAAGGAAAGTTTTAAAGTCAAGCAGTGGTGCCTCTTGGTGTATTACTTGTGCACATGAAAGGCTTGGTGGCAGCGCACCAGCGATTCAAAGGTTTCCACTACTTGTGGTTCAGAAGAACGTATAATTAGTTTGCTTTGCTTCTGCCTGTGCTTGGCAAGGGCTGGAAGTACCACTGAGGTGATACCTTTTACTACAGCATGTTTTTCTTGCCGTGGTTCTAGCACTTGTGTGGCAGGAAGAGGAATGTTTGGTGCTCTGCCTGCTGCAGATCTAGACCAGCAGCTGAACAGGAATATTGTGGAGAGGAAAGGGAGGAGTGTTTCAAAAAGGATGTACTTGATGTTCTTCTATAAAGTCTTGAAGTATACACTTATCCAGGCACGTTATTTCAGGGACATAAAGAGTGCTGAATGCCAGAAGATATTTCAGTAGAAAAGAAGAAATTAGAGCAATGTTATCTTGGACATTTTCCTACCTTCAGTGATATCAATACAAAAGCACACAGACTCCATGGCATAACAGGAGACAAACAGGCATTTTTGCAGTCAGAAGGCAATTCATCCCAGTCTAAGATGTCCAGATAGATGAGATTAATTGCTTTCTGCAAGTACACGTCATCCTTCACTTGCTGTGGACACAGTTTAAACAGAAAGTCTAACTTTTAATCAGGAACAAGAAATCCTGGCCTGGGAGTCTGAAAAATGTGTGTTTTGTAAGAAACATGTCTTAAAAGCTAAATTTAAACTTCAGCCTCTTTGAAATACTTTTCTCTCCAGTTCCTGGATCTGCTAGAGGTATATTTTTTTTTCTCATTGGCTAGGCTTATCCTTATAAACCCAAGAGAACCATGGCTAAGACTGGGTAGTCCCTCCCTATCAATCACCATCGCGGGCTTGCTCCATGCTGAATTGCTCTTCTTTGACAGTGCATGGCATGGTTTGGAGGCATGAGAAGGAGCATCTCCCCAGAAATCAGCACGCCACCCCGACTGGATGTCTGGATCCAAGCTGTGTCATACCAGGGCCAGAGAAAGAATCTATCATGTCTTAAGTTAGTTTTACACATACCATTTCTGAGCCATATTTGCTTCACCCCTCTCTGGAAACAATGTTAAAAGACAGAAAAGAATAACATTATCTTTTTTATTTCCTTCTGCTTCATATTTTAGCTCACTGAATAATGGTAAAAAATCCCTGTTGCTTCAATAAGTGGCTTTTGCAATTGATTAAATGCTTCAGCTTCACTCCCATGTTAATCAATTGCAGCACATGGTTATTGCTTCATAAGCTGCTGCAGTGGAGTGGATCATTTACAGCATCAAAACTTCAACCCAATTGTGTGTGCATTGTGGTTCTAGACATCAACTTCTTTTAGGGTTGTGTTTTCCAGGACTGTGGAACAGGAGTCATAACGTGTTTTGTGATCATGGGAATACAGGAAACAGGAGTAAAATGTATAGTGACCTACTTTTATGAAAATAATTGGAGCATATCACATATGTTTGTAACATAGGAAGCATATAAATATTTATGAGGAAATACCTTTACTTTTGAGATAAATTAAAAAAAAATATTTTGGGTTTTTTCATGGACCGGGTCTCTGATTTAAATGCAAAGTACATCAATTCTAATTAAACTGATTCTAGTTTAAAAAATTGCTTCAGATTAACTGTAATAACTGAGGATAAGAGTATAATCTAATTTCTTCCATGATATCTTGACAAAAAGTGAAATATTAAAGAAACCTGAAACTACTGAAAATTATATTTTCCATAATTTTTCACTTTAATGTCTTCAAAACCATTAAAATAGTGATGATTTGAGTTCCATAGTCAAAACATTTCTTTTGTAAAGAAACATGAATCAGAATATAATTTTTAAGCTTAGCCATGTTTATATGCATGAGTGATTATTGCATAAGGAGATTAATAATAAATCACAGAGAGATTTATAAATAAGTTATCCATGGGAAACTGAGCTAGTGCTGCCAATTTACTCCTTTACTTTGTACACATTGGATTGTCATTAAACTATTTAGTTATAAGCTATTTAGTGTTTAATTTCATATATTGCCACTTTATGAATTTAGGTAATAGATGTGGTGAGCTGCATAGCTGCTACTCACTGGCCTACATGGCAGTAGCTTTGCCTAGGAGACTCGCTGAAGCTATCCACCTGAGCATATATGTGTGTGTATATATGTGTGTGTGTGTGTGTGTGTATGTATCTGTGTGTGCTTACTGTCAGTCAGATTCTTGCCTAGACTTCATCTGAAGTTGCATCAAACCTCAAGTCAGTAGCTACAGACTCCTCAGGACTACCATTTTTCAGCTACTATTGGCAACTTCATTAGATTTCTACACTGACAAAAATACATTCTTCACTATAAATTGAATGTGAGGTGTGCTGATTATGTGGAAGGATACGATGGGAATTACAAGGGTGGTCATATATAGTCTCTAGCTAAAGACCTTAACCCATCAGTATTAAATGTGCGTCAAAATAATCTTTCAATATTTTTTTGGTGAGTGTTTGTTGGCCAAGTGCTCATCCTGCTCATTTCCTTGAAGGTATTTCTTATTAAAAAGTTTAAAACCAGAAAAAAGTAAAATTAAGAAACTGAGTAGCTTATGTAAATCATAGTACACAGCTGTTTTATGATGCTATCAGTTTGCGAAAGGGGGAGAAAGAAGCCAGGAAGGCTTTTTGAATCTGATCTTACATAGTCCATCTGGTGCAGCATATGACAAGAAGTCAAGCATCTGAACTTTTAGGAGCCATTATGGATCCCCTGCATGGATCTGGCTCTCACGATACGGCCAGTGTTGATACTTCCACTGATTGCACTGATTGACTGTTGTGTCATATTATCCCTGGCCTTTCCGACTCCTTCACTTTGGGGGATATCAACACTAGTAATCATCAGGCAGAGCTCAATTGATTATCTTCAGAATTTTCTCTGGCTATTGATCATAATGGAAAAAAATTGTGCCTCTGAATTATTCAGAATGAAAACATACACAGAAGAAATCAATAAAGGCACATCTGATATTAAAGACAAATTAAAGCAGGCAGTATAACATGTCTTGGAGCACCTGCTACATACAAAGAAGAAAGCATTTTAGAGGTAAAGACGACTGCTTTCCTTCTTTCCTTTCATTCTTTTGCAAGTATTATATTTTAGCTGTCAAAATTAACATCTTTATGAATTAAGACACTAAAGGTTTCTTTTCAACTTGTTCTTTGTAAACGTTAGATTTTAACTTCAGACTCTAGCACAATAATTCCTTCTTTGTATCCCCACAGTCTTTTTAACTTAAATGTAACATGCCATGCTGGAGGGATAAAATTATAGAAAAATGTTCAGGTCAGAAAAACCACATTAACAAATATCTAGAGCTAGGCACTAAGCCTCTGAAGACTTTGAAAGTGTTAGAGATTAAACTAGTGAAGAAAAATGTGCCTCTCAGAAATATCTAATATGTTAGCAGTGGGAAAATGTCTCCTATTTGAATCACAGATATTATTTTTAAAATCTGTGAAGAAGAGTTGGGTGTTTTTGGGGCAGTATTACTGAGTCGTCATGTAAGTTTTTACCCTGAGTTTCTGATTCAATAAAAATTACATGGAGAATGGTGGTGGAGTGGGTATCATGTAGCATCCCTGGTTTTTCATTGGTAATTTCATTTCATTTTTCAGGATTTGGCATTATTAGTATATTGTCTGATTGCAAATGTGTTGTGAATATGTTAAATTTCTCAGCAAGGAGTGCAGAAAGATGTGGTTTGGAGCAATCAAGAGAACACAACACTCGTGTAAAAATGAGCAGCATTAATTCTGAAGCTGAACATTTCTAGCACTCACTTGGAAACCTGTACAGGGACCCGATCCCTTGCTCCCTCACTTCATGGAATAATTTTTTTTCCAGTGTTATTCCACTTAACTCTTCATACTAAATTTTCATTTACATGGGATTGAGAAATGAGATCAAAATAATAATAAAAAAAACCCCAATGAAGATTTAAACAATATAAAAATGCCTTCTGAGGAATCAGATCCCTTTCCTAAAGGTATGAAAGAAGGGTAATCACTGCTGTAGTAAGTAATGATTGTACCCAGGATGACACAACACCACCCAGGAATGACACCATTGATGACTGAGTGGTCTTTCAAAAGAGTCAGACAATCTATTCCACTCTGTTGAAATTTGTACAGGCCGTTAAACCCTCTAAAATTAAATGGGGTTTTATTCTTTTTTTTTTAAATTTTTTTTTCAGGAAGCTGGTGTGTAAAATCATAGAATCATGGAATATCCAGAGTTGGAAGGGAGCCATAACAATCAAGTCCAACTCCTGGCTCCACACAGGGCCAGCCAAGTCAGACCGTGGGGCTGAGGGCATTGTCCGGGTGCTTCTTGAACTCAGTCAAGCTCAGTGCTGCGACCGTTTCCCTGGGGAGCCTATGCCAGTGCCCAACCACCCTCTCAGTAAAGGAACACTTCCTAATATCCAACCTAAACCTCCCCTGTCACAGCTTCATAACATTCCCTCGCGTTCTATCACTGGTTGTCAAAGAGAGATTGCCGCCTGCCCCTTTGCTCCCCTTTGTCAGGAAGTCATAGGTCTCCCCTCAGCCACCTCTTCTGCAGGCTGAACAAACCAAGGGACTTCAGCCTTTCCTCATAAGACTTCCCCTCCAGATGCTTTGCCATCCTCGTTGCCCTCCTCTGGACACTCGCCAATAGTTTCATGTCCATCTTGTACTGTGGCACCCCAAACTGCAAGCAGTACTCAAGGTGAAACCTCACCAGTGCAGTGTATAGTGGGACAATCACCTTCCTGGCCTGGCTGGCAATACCATGCTTGGTATCCTGCACCCCAGGATATGGTTGGCCCTCCTGGTTGCCTGGGCACACTGGTGGCTCATGCTTAACTTGCTGTCAACCAAGGCCCCCAAATCCCTCTCAGCATGGCTGGTGTCCAGCATCTGATCCCCCAGTCTGTATGTACAGCCAGGGTTGTTTCTTCCCAGGTGCTGAAGGCACACTTACCCTTGTTAAACTTCATGGGCTTGGTGATTGCTCAGGTTTCTAACCTGTCCAGGTCTCTCTGCAAAGCTTCTCCACCCTCAGTGGTGTCAACAGCTCCTCCCAGTTTGGTGTCGTCTGCAAATTTACTGTAGACATCCTTGCATCTTGTGTCCAGGTCGTTTATGAAAATGTTAAAAAGAACTGGACCTAAAATGGAGCCCTGGGGAACCCCACTAGTGACTGGATGCCAGCCAGATGTAACCCTGTTTACAATCATCCTCTGGGCCTGACACATCAGCCAATTGCCCCCCCCAATGCATTGTGACTTTGTCTAGTTGTATGCTGGACATTTTGTCCAGCAAGATGCTGTGAGACCCAATATCGAAAGACTTACTGAAATCCAAAAAAACCCCGTCAGCTGGTTTCCTCGGTCAACCAGCTGGGTGACCTTGTCATAAAAGGAAATCAGGTTGGATAGACAGGACCTTCCTCTTCTGAACCCTGTTGGCTGTGACCAGTGAGTACGTTGTCCTTTAGGACAACGAGGAGAAACCTGAATAATTTTTGCTATTAGTTTGCCTTTTACTGGAAAATGTGAATAGGCTTAAGCTGTTAATACCAGTCCATTTTTACTGCAAGAGGTAGGATTTCTAAAAATATAAATTATTGAGAGATGCAGATAAAATATTTAAAACTACTTAATGTGTTAGGTGCCCAAGTTCTCTTGATCTCAATGGAAAATAGGCACCTAAGCTGCTTAGCTGTTTAGAAAAATCATTCTAGTATCCCATCCTCCCATGTAAACACTTAAATACACCAGGAAGTCTGGCTAAAAATGCACAATGAGCTGTGGAGGGACTGTACACCACAGTTTGAAGTCTCCTTGTATAATTTTTCACACCAGTTATGAGGTTAGGAGAGTTGTTTAAATAAAAGTCTTTAGTGCCATCAGAGATGTCATAGGATACATGAGACCACACCATAGGGTTGCCAGTTATGACATAGGACCCGAAGAAAACTTACGCCCTCCTGGAACTGCAGGTCAAGAGTAGAAAGGAGAGTCTGTGTTATTTCAAAAGAGGTCCCAGATGTGTATGTTCAGACAACTAAGCCCCATGCTGGAGTGTCTAGTGTAACTTATTTTTTATTGCTCTGCTCATGTTTCCAGATCAGAAAGTGTTTTGGAGGTCCAGAATCTGGCAGAGTGCCTACATGGTGTGGCATCACCTCATTGTCAAGGTTTGACAAGGAAGCCTGTCACCACTGGTTGGACAGGAACTCTGGAGAGCTACCACAGGTATGTCTGAGCACGGCCCTGGGGCACTCACTGAAATCTCTTCGTTGGCAGGAGCCAAGACAGTCAGCTGAGTTTGTTAAATATGAATAACATGAGCAATAAATACGCCTTGGAATGGTGGACTGGGATTGCCACTTAAATTGCAAAGGCTGAATTTTGCACTCATTTAGTGTTTATGAAACCATAAATGCTAACAGTGGCTGATGTTGAGTCATGACTAAAACAAAGTTCAGAAGAGTTTGTTCTGCTTGTGCAGAAAATGGTATTCTTTATCGGCAATGGGTGTTGCTGGTTCCCTCTTCATGTTGCTTGAAGCTGCTTTTTTTGCTTATTTCTTTGTCAGAAATATATCATGTGTTATGATATCCCATGGCATCCCTGTGACAAACCATTTTTAAAATCTATGCTACTGTGCTTAACATACACACAGAAAAACCAGGTGGGTCTGCTTTCTACTCTGCTTTTTAGTCATCACTTTGAATGCTATTTTTCAGTTGTGATTAAACTTTTTGCACCTGAAATGGATGTAGAAATATCACATCATACTAACTTGACCCAGTGACAAGGAATTACTAAAAGTCGTGTTGCTGTGAATGAAAATTCTGACTATTAAACCAAGTAAAATGCATCCAGTTTTATTCTCTATGAAACTAGTGGGACCTGCTTTGTAAAACTTCCTTTGAAAATATTTCATGCAACTCCACACAATATAAATCTATTTTTTTCCCTGTTAAACTCTGCTAAAGCTTTTATATTACTCGGGTAGATCCACATTAGCACACCAAGGATGGATCTTTCATGATGACGGAGCTCTAGATATTCTTCCCACGATTACTGCCACACTACTATCTACAGGAATACCAATTCAAGATTTACATTATGGGACTGGAGTGAAAGCTTTTTGCATCACAAAACCAGTTGGTGCTTGTGTGTGAAATGAATCAGAACTCAGGATTGCATATAATGCAATTTGATATTTCTTCTTTGTGCAAAGAGGTGTTTTCTCAATATATGATTCTTCTCAGGAAATGTACTCCTTGGTGAAACAGTAAGACATGAATAAAGCTACAGTAATATTTACAAAGGATTGTAAGTATTGGAAAAATCAATTAAATGTGAAAGAATGTAACAAAGCAATAGCATATGTAAGCAAGGCCCTACGTAGAAGAGCTAAGGGACTGGATGCTTGGCTAATTGCAATTCCAATTTGCACTGTTGTCAGAGAACAGAGGTTTTGAAGAGGTGTTCTTTGATCTGTGGTAGAAGGACGGTGAGAACAGGTCAAAGCAGAAAAAGAATATGTCAGGAGTGGTCTCTGCTTTTAAAATACTTTCTATGCTGTTGAATAGCTGAGTGTTGTCTCAGTTTGCTCCTGACATTTCTTTTACAGTGAACAACTAAATGTTGTCAAAAGAAACCCCAAATGTTGTTCTGAAGATGGTTCACTTTTGGCTGACAATATAGGTAAGACTGTACATGGATTTGGTTCCCTCTGTCCTACACAGTTCTGCCTGCATTAGTGTTGCATGTGAGAATGCAGTTGGCTTTGCATTCTCAGGCATCTCAAGCACTATCCAATATATGAGACAAATACTTCCACACCATGCTATGAAAACACCACCTTGGTGGGCTGAGACATACTGTCATGGACCCAAAAACCCCAAAAGCATAGCTCTTAAGTTTCACAGTCACAAGGGCAGCACATGGAGTCTAGACAGCTGCAGGACCAAATGCTGTCCATTGTGGAGGTGACCAGTTTGCCTTAACGCGCTTATTCCTTAGCAGAACCAATGTAAGCTATTCTGAACCATGTGGCCTAAGGGTCAGGACCATTCCTGGGAGCAGCTATACTGAACATGTATCTATGTCATATGTTGTCTACCTTGCAGACATGTGAAGCCTTAATATGGCTGTACAACACATCTATCTCATGCCTGAACCTCAAAAAATTTCGTATATTCCTCTATCTGTTTTGCCTATACTATTTGCTTAAAGCCTGTCCCCATAAGTTCATGGGGTTTAAATCCCATGGGAAAGACCTGGTGTCCTCATATTCCATGTCCTCAGTTATCTGATACACTATTAAAAGAGTCAACACCTCTCATTTTTCTTTTTCCTTCAGAATAAAACCCTAACTTTACCTGGAAACCTATACTGAGAGATGGCTTCAGGCTTATAAATGTCATATGGAAGTGTGTTTTCATTCTAGTATGAATATATGCACTTAATACAGAAGCTTAAAGATACCTCCCTCCCCATAGCATTTCTCATTCGAAGACTTAGGTGGGCTGTTGTTCATGTCCATGTTTTTAGTTACCTGTTTCTTCATGTATGCTCCATTAGTAGTGAGATTGCTAGAAGTTACTGCTGCAGTGTTTATCTTATGCCCTATTCATGATTTTTAGCTTGGAAGTTTGGTATGAAACTATTTTGAATAATGTGAACCTCATAAATTTTAGACTGAAAAAAATAAGTTAGGCTTAGTTTCCATTTTTCTTGCATATCTAAGTTGTAGTAACCCAAACATAAACTGTGTGGAGAAGTGTCGGATTGATGAACAGCATTCACCTTGTAGACTTCTGAAATTTGAGAGGTGGAGTGTATGGTTGTGCATCTTTGCTTCTATTTTCCTGACCAGTCACTGCTGGCAGCTGTTAGAGGGAAAATAGGTGTGTGTTCTGTCTGAAGTAAAGCAGCCATTAAAATATATTTCTAATAAACTTGTGGAATAGTAAGACCACAAAGTAACAAAAAAACCCCTGGTATAAAAGACCTATAGGATACAGATGTTGTCTGCAGAAGACAAGATGGTGGAGAGTGCTAATATAAGAAGTAGAGTTTTCATCTTTTTGGTCTAAACATTCTCCTCGTCTCTCTTTAGTGTATAAACTGGGTTTAGCCAGTCAGCCATATAAAGAAACATAATCAATGTTAGGTAACAGTACTGAGGAAAGCTTCTGCTAAAGCTTACCGGTTGCCTAGATAGTGGAAACATTTGTGGCTGCTTTTTTTCCAGGTGTTCTCAAAGTGATCCCAGTACTCATGCAGAGTGAACCCCATTTCAGAAAAAAACTTGGGGATATAAAATAGAAGCTTCAATACAGTTCCACACACGTTACATATCAATAACAAGAGAAATCTGATTTGAATGTGTTACTTTGCTTTCCCAAGTTAAAAGCTCGTTCTATTCATTTCAATGTAGGGCCATTGCTAGTGAATTCAGAGAAAGGAACATAAAAACATTTTACAATGCACGGGAGGGATGGAGAGTTTCAAAGGAACTTATTCAAAATTATTTCAGGACTAATGTTCTGTGATTCTGTGATTCTGACTGTTTGAAATTCTTTGAAAAGTCTATTTGGAATTCTTTGTAAAGCTATTGTTAGAGAGACCTTTTCCTGTTATATGGGAAGTGATGTTGGGTGGCTTCTTTAGTATAGTACTACAGACAACACCTATCTACAAGCATTGGTAGTGGTCCACACCAGGGACATAAACTGCATGTTGCAAAACGAAATGTAAGGTGCTTGACAATAAAAGGTGAACTCAAGCCCTGCATGGTATTTCCATGAAGCCTTTCACAGAATCACAGAATCATTAAGGTTGGAAAAGACCTCCAAGATGATCTAGACCAACTGTCCCTCTACCGCCTATATTACTAACTAAACCATGTCCCTGAGTAACTCATCCAGCCTTTCCTTGAACATCCCAAGGAAAGGTGACTCCACCACCTCCTTGGGCAACCTGTTCCAATGCCCGACCACTCTTTCTAAGAAGAAATTTCTCCTAATTTCTAACCCGAACCTCTCCTGGCACAGTTTGCAACCATTCTCTCTTCTCCTATCACTACTTCTCTGAAAGAAGAGGCTGGCCCCATCTCACCACAACCTCCTTTCAGGTAGTTGCAGAGAGCAGTAAGGTCTCCCCTGAGCCTCCTCTTCTCCAGACTAAACAGCCCCAGTTCTCTGAGCTGCTCCTCATAAGACTTGTGTTCCAGCCCCTTCACCAGCCTGGTTGTCCTTCTCTGGACAGGCTCCAGGGCCTTGATGTCTTCTTTGTAGTGAGTGGCCCAAAACTGAACACAATACTCAATGTGTAGCCTCACCAGGGCTGAGTATGGGGGATGATCATCTCCCTTTGTGATACAATGTAGAGATCTTTACCCCTAAGGCGGTTAGTGCTCTGCAAACTCCATACTGTTCTCCTAGGAAGGAGGTTGTCAGCTTTACATAATTTGATGTTTTTACAGGAATAACAATATATTAAAGAAATAGCCAGTAGAACAAATCACACTGAAGATATTTTCATCTGTGACTTACAACAGGGTTCTGGGTCAATTAGAAGAAAATCATATTATTTTGTCAGGTAAAGGAGTGTTGATACCTACAGACAATTTAAGAATTATTAATTAAACATTAAGAATTTATTAATTAAACATGATTAGTTTTATTTTCTTCAGAAAATAAACAATACTTTGGGAATATTTTGTTATTATTTACTATTTAACAGTTCAGGAAAAGTCCTGTTTAGCACTACATAATTGCTAAGAAGTTGTTATCTCCCCACCCCCTCAGTAGCTGGGCGGGGGTGGGGGGAATGATCTAAACTGAATTCACATAAGTGATACTTCTGTCTTTGACAGATAGCATGAACAGTCCAGAGTGAAGGGAACCTCCTAACCCCAAATGCTACACAAATGCATTGGTAAAATGTCAAAAACAGTTAAGAAGTAAAATTGATCTTGGAAAGAATCCGAAGAATGACATCATTGGTTTAGTGATTTCAGTTTATAGTCTAAATCAGAAATGGTAAAAAGAATTATACAATAAAAATAAGTAGATAAATAAATAAGGAAAAAAATCCTGAACTTGAAAGGGTTTAACTCCATATGCCATTAGTTTTGATTATGACTTTTTTTCTGAAATCAGAGAATATTAAGTCAGTCTTGTACCTGTGCCTTATTCTTCCTCATTCCAATGTCCTCATGCCTTTATATACTGAAATTCATAATTGCTGTGTTCCAAAGTTCCCTTAAAAAGTTGAGCTAGAGAATGTATCTACTAATTAAAAACCCACAAGTTTACAAAAATAATAAGTTTTAAATGAACACCACGTTTACAAGGGTTTGGATGACATACATCAAAATTGTATATAAAAGTTTATGTAATGAACTAACTATTCTCTGTCCTGTGATTAAAGGGCACATGATGACCTCATGAACCACCCTTTAGACTTCCAGTGCTTCTGGCTTTAATATTCTGTGCTAGATTCACAGAGCTCTTCTACAGATGCTAAGCATTCAATCCTGAAGGCTCCACTTCATCATCAGGTAATTAGTATTTTCATTAACTTGCTTATTGTCAAGGAAAATGAGCCTTGATCATCTAATTTTTCCTCAATGAGTTGAATATTGTAATATATCTATAATTAATGTGTTTTATGCCACAAACGTGTAATGGAGTGGAAATCTGAGCCTGCTCCCAGCAGTCACTGTCAGTAAATGTTTGATGAATAAACAGAGACTTTCTAATGGGAAATGGTGGCGACTTTTATAAGCAGACACAATAAAGACTTTATTAACATACTTAAGAAGCATTCTGGGAAATAGAATTGAATGCATTATTACTGTAGGCTCCTTTTGTGAAAAGTAAATTTTACTGTCCCCATAACAAATGTTTGCTTGTTTGATGTAACTTGTAGTGTCATTCTTTTATGGAGCATCTTTCAGTGTAAATCTGTGAAGCATTTTAAATTAGCTACATATTCCCTATAGGTCTATGATCTAAAAAAAGAAAACCCCTCTGAAATTTGTGTAAACTAATCACTTACGTACCTGGCTGTAATGAAAAAAGAAATAAAAAGGAAAAAAACCCAAACACCTAGCAGATATCTGAAAAATCAAATGAAAATGAAAATCTTGTTAAAATGAAATTACAATGTAGGTGTTCAGAGAGTGAAGAGAAGCTGGGGTGGACTGACAGATCATTTGCAATGTCACATCTGCTATAACTAAGACTAAATATGTCTTTAAAATGTATCCATTAACAGCTCCAGATGTAATACCAACGTGCTACAATAAAGAGGCAGGAGTGTCTCTGAGCTAGCCAGGAACTTACTTAGCTTCTTGACTGCTCTCAGAATAGAAACTAAAACTGCAATGGCTCAGTTTTCAGAGGTGTGCCATGTACACACCCCATGCTGCAGTCGCTGATGGCTACAGACTGTAAAAATGCAGCCTTCAGGGGAAAAAAACCCCCACTTTTTCCTTTTTAAGATTTTTTTCTTTGTTTTGCTTTATTTTGTTTTGTTTTTAGCTGATGTGGTTTTTGTGTTCCCTGAACACGGTTTATCTGGGGATGAACAACTTACCTAAGCAAGAAAGACACTTGAATCACATCATCTGTTTTTACTTGGTTAAGTGCACATTCTGTGTTCTGATTTGCATGCAGTTTGGAAGCTTTCTTTGGCATTGATGTAATGTGACGGAGAGAGCAGGAATAAAAAGAGCAAAGGAGAATGGGAGAAAGAATGGAGAGTAGGAAGCAAAGAGAAGTTTCCCCTAAAAGAAAATTAGAGGACAATTGTGAGAGTAAGCAGGCTAGCCTGTGGTTGTTGCTTCTTCCTGCATCCCTGCCATGGGAGCCTCAAATACTTCCTGCTCTGAGCCACCAGCATCAGCCACCAATACTTTCAGTGAGTAGCTTTGATATCTAAGGTTCCTGTCCGGCCAATTGTTGAGGCACAGGTCCAGGCTGGGAAAGGCTCCCACACTGCGTATGCTGCCAGGGGTGGTCCAGAGATGGTTGGCAGGGTCAAGCTCCAGAGCATGCTCTGAGACAGGAGCTGTAGACATAACCATGGGAAGCTGGCTTTGTTTCACACATCTGAATGGGAACTTGTCAGCTATACATCGTGGAGAGGACTCAGCATGCCTAGGGTGCAATACTTTAGATGTCTACCTTAAGATTGCTGAATCAAGCTGCAATGAATTATTTCAACTTCCTTGTTTGATTTTGAAAGCAAAAAGTTTTAACTTTATGTTCTATTAAGATTATTTGAAAAATTTATATTCATCAGGGAAAAAACGTGATGGGACACATCACACAATTATTACAGAACTTCAATTCCATAAGAAAGTGTTTTGTTTTTTCTTCCCATTTTGGAGGAATCAATGTCAGAATTGTCTTTGGACTAGTTTTCTCATTTCTAATTCACTCTTGTAGATATAAAAGCAGAAAACTGTAGTTTTGATACAAGTAAATTCCAAGACTAAGTTATTTTGTAGATGAATCCAGAATTCACAAAAGAATTAGTTGCCTGCTCTTCTGTGTTTAAACTGACCAAATATAGATGTCTATTATTTCTACATTTAAAGTAGATGTTAAATTCCACAGCAATCAACGAAGAGGCACTGTTACATACAGGTTATGACTGTGATTTACCTCATCCTAATGTAGATCTCTGGAATGAGCTAGATGAATCTCTAGTCTCACCATCCTTTCACTAACTTTAAGGAGAATCAAAGATGACTCACTCAGGTATTGGTCTCTATTTAACAGATGCTTAGACTTAACCTAGATAGATCTCCCTTTGAAAAGAGATTAGTCAAAACATTAGGAATTTCACTGCAGAGAATGTTTTCGAATTTCAGAGAGTGAAGTTGTGAGATTGAAGTTGATTTTTGTTAGTGATGGTGTTGGACAGACATAATTTGACCTACTACACAGCAAGAAGTTTTATTGAAGATGTTTAATAGGAACAAGACTGAGAAGAATTTACATGTGAATTTTAACTCTGGCCTAGGAGGTTTTACCAGTCGGCAGGTTCTCCATCTCTCCTAAAAGGGATTCAGTCAAATCAACTTGTGGAACGTAATGTTAAGAAAACTAAGTAAAGTGGCTGAAAGATGTGGTCATTTCACTTAAATTTAGTCACCTAAATGAGGTGGATAGTCACTGTAGCTTCATCTGGAAAA
The DNA here is from genome assembly GCA_013400835.1 of Zapornia atra. NCBI lineage: Eukaryota > Metazoa > Chordata > Aves > Gruiformes > Rallidae > Zapornia > Zapornia atra. The sequence goes on from VZTU01034978.1 coordinate 57,403, forward strand.
AGACTGACATCTTCATATCCAGTCCTCTTAATGTGATATGTTTGCCTCAGCTCCTGCCATCTACAACTGGGAATGAAAATATCCTGAGCTCTGAACTTTGATAACCATGACCTCTCACAAGTGTAATTTAGCTATAAAAGCACAAATAAATACATAAATTAATCTTACATTGTCTGAAACTTCCAAATTTAGATTTAAAAGGGTTTTGGAATATGCTTAAATCAGTATCAGAATAACATTTTTTGTTGTTGTTTTATATTCATGGTCTGTTGCAATAGTTCAGATAGATGAGGTGTTTTACAATAGAAGGAAAAAAGAACAACAAAACCTTAAAATAAAAAAGACTATACATGAGTATGTAAGGTTGATGTTAATGCTCTCTTGTATTGTAAACAAAAGCAATTAATGCAAAAAGTGGTCCAGTTTTTGGAATGTTATAGGAAACAAAGTTAAGCACTTTTCTGATGCAAGAAAGCCAATTAAGCTTTGTTTTAAGGCTTTTGCAACATTTCTACCTTCAAGCCACTATGCTGAGTGGAATCTGGGTTGTTTTGAATGCAGAGGGTGTTTTGGCAGGGTTTGAACTCAAAACAGTTTCACTGCAGCAGGGATGTTTGTTTTCTCCAGTTCTGGTATGTGGCAGCATACTGAACAGTGCAAGGAAATACAGAACTTGCCCCATGCTTCCTTAACATCTTAACTAAAAGCTTACTATTTTGCATCTGAAATGCAAAAAAGTGAAGAAAGTATTTTGCAGGCCAGACTTACCTATGGGCAGAACAGATAAAATTGAGGTACATCATTTTTCCTCACTAGAATTACCCAAGTAGAAGACAGCAGACCGTTGAACATCAACAGCACTGACTGGAAACACTGTGCTGTTCTCCATTATACTCTGCTATTAATCTCAACATCTACTCCAGTTTTTTTCCTAGTTTACACTATCATTACTTAAACTAGCATTTGATCCTATCTTTTTATAACATATACACATATTTCTACAGACTTCATTGATCTTACATTTTTTTTCTGGAACTATTTGATATTTGGTAAGATATTTATTTTTCAATAAGATATTTGAATTTTTAAAAAAAAATAAATTACCAAAATTGCAAGTGAATTACTTTTATGAAAAATCTTAATTAGAAATAGATGAAGCAAACATGGCAATGAATAACCAAAGTAATATGCTGTTTTCCATTTCACTGCAAAAGGACAGATTAGAAAAGAGGTTGGCAAAATAATGCATATCAAGGCCAGATATCTGTGTCCTGAGGCCATCAGACACTTCTCTAATGGACTACAGAATGTGTAAAATAATTAATCATGTGGAGAAGGTATTTCCAGGGTTAGAGATGGGGTCTTCAGCTTTTAATGGAAATGCTCTGTGACTGAGCTGGGAAAAAACTTCTGTAGTTAGAAGAGGAGGGCATCTGTCATACTTAACTCATAATAGTTTAGGAGCACAATAAAATATCAGACATGGTTTGGCACTTTTATTTTGTGGGGGGTATTAAAACTATATATAATACAGGAAATGTACAAATATGCAGTGAACCACTCTCCATGGCAGTGTTCCCAAATTTCAGTAGGAGGAATGCTTAAAAGGTTAAACTCAGCCTCTCTGGGGTCAGATTTGTTCCATCATTAGCAATACATCTCCCTGACTAATCTGTATGTACATACTTTTTACAAAAATATGGGGTATTTCCTACCTGCCTGTTTGATAGATTGCAGTGAAAACAGATCATTTTATTTGTTCGCTAGATGCCCGGACACAAAGAACATATCTTAATAATAATAAAGATTGGTTTAGTGTTAATATGCAAAGTTTACAGGTAAAAACCAGTATTAAATTTCAAAGACAAGCACGGTTAATCATGGAATCATAGAACAGCTGGTAAGAAGGAACCTCAGGGATCATCTGGTGCAACCTTTCTTGGCAAAAGCGTGGTCTAGACAAAGGGCCCAGCACCCTGTCCAGACTAATCTTAAAAGTGTCCAATGTTGGGTTACTTACATATGAAATCTAAATCTGTCCCTCTGGGGAGACACATTACAGTCTTTAGTAATATGATTTGGAACCCATCTTTTTCCACAGGAAAAATTCCTCATTTATTGTACGGAATAAACAGTGTTCATTATTTGAGCAGTTCCTTTAAATTTTCTTGCACCCCTATGGATCAACAGGTCAATCTAAGCCTTATTTCTTCTGTGCTATTTCAATCACTCATCCAACAGTCTGGGTATCCAAATGGAGGTGGCTAACATCTACTTTTAATTTTTTTAGCTTGTACATAATTCTGTATGCAGGGATGCTACTCGGTACTCCCACAAATTAACTGAGGAACTTCACTGGATGCTCAGAAAATGAGAATATAATATAACTTGAGAGTATTAGTCAACAAAAGCATGATTATTAGTCAATAGGCTTGAAAAAGCAAGGTATCTAGTTGTGCAGGAGATTTGTTAGAGGCACCATAGGAAACACTTAAAGGTTCTTATCCGAATTATCTATTACAGGTTAAATTATCCACAGTTAAAAAACCCAATTACTTCAAACTAAAATACAGCAAAGAAATGAGTTAGCTACATACTTTTCTGAGTCTGTTTAGAATTGGAAATACAAGGGTCCAAAAAGAAACTTTTTGGATCACCTATAGTCAATTAAATATTTCAAGAGAATCTAAACTTGTTAGAATTCCAGTTCAATGAATCTAATCTATGATTGCACTTTAAAGAATCTAAATTATGTCAGTATTCATAATTTTAAGGGGTTTTATTGATGAATTGGCAGTTTGATCCCACTCAGGAAAAAAGGAAGGTTTTAATTAGCTAAGAAGAAAAAAATAAGTGGCAAAATACAAATCTATGAACATATCTCAGTAGCAATATGTGTGTGAAGCAGAGAAAAAAAACATGTAGCCAAATTTAAGATCACATTGAGTGTCAGTTTGCACTGATTAGACCAAAAGGATGTATGAAATGAGTTGGCAGCAGGACACAAAAGTCACTCGGGCAAGAAAATAATCTCATTCAGCACCTCCAATTGAGCAGGACTACATGAGTCCTAATCCTGTACAGCAACTCGTAACATTCTGTGAGCAAGACTTTTGTAGACATATCCCAACACAAGCCTCAGAGGCTGCATGTTTCGCAGTCCTGCTGCCTTCAGGTGGCCTCTGGATGAAAAGAAGAGACCAGCTGCCAAGACTGGTGCATCTAGAAGATACTAGGGTTGCACTGGGAGAAAAAAGGAGCTGAAAAATGTAAAGGATCTGAAGGGGACTGAACTCTAATAGAAAGTAAAAAGGGCTGGACTTCTGCCCACGCAAGCTAATGGGAGTTTTGACATTCATTTCAGGAGCTGTAGTGTCAGGCCCCCGTGAATTAACAAGGACAGGAGCATGGGAGGGAAGCAGCAAATAGGCTGCCCACAGGAGGAAAGCTGTTTGTGCCTAAGGGTATGACCGCGCTGTGATTTGGCATGTGTATACATATTCAAACCAGCTTTAATCTAGACTGAATGGATACTACTTTGGGTATCTAAGGCTGTGACAGTGTATACTTCAGCACGGGCTGCACAAGCCTGCAGAGCACCCGGGCGCTTTCTCAAGTAGCTGCTGTTCCCTGAAGCGTGTGTTGCCACAGCTTTCCTCAGACATAGCTGTATCTCCTCCAGGAATCATTACTCGAACCACTGCAGGCATGATGTAAGTATTTGGAGGCCCCAGGCTTTAGATGAGGGGTGTTTCAATATCTGTACCATATGGCTGCAGAGAAGGTAGCCAGGATTCAGATTTTATAGCATGAACCACAACACTCAGTTTCCAACACGCTGATGATGCAACTAAACCATGCTGTAGCAAAACACAGATCTGTGTGTGTAACAGTGTTTGCTTGGATCGTTAACAAAATAGATATATGAAGGAGAAGCTAAAGGTATACACAAGCGCCAATGGACCCTTAAGTGCAATGGGGTAAGCTGGTGTGATGGGGAAGGATTCTGGGTGTCTGAACGTCGCAGCTGTGGCCCAGGGAGAGTCAGGCTGGGCCACTGGAGGTGAGAAGAATGGTCATTTGATGGTAGTTGAAGCGTCAAGGGGCTACAATTTATTGAAAAACAGATCACAAAGGAGAAAATCCTTCCTGCATATTGTTAGTGCTATTGATTGATTTATATAGTGCATTTCTTAAGCAAAGCTCTTTATAGAATTACAAACTATTAAAGCTGAGTGAATAACTCACAATGAATAATTTATCCTGTGAATTTAACCTTTCTTTCTGCTCATGAAATAGCCACAAAGCGATCACTATTTCCTTAATTATTCAATTAATTTTTTAACAAACTTTTAAACCACTATGAACCGATCACCAAGAATGTTCTGACAATACAAGATAACCAAGGTTTCTTTCGGTCCTGACTGTTTAGATACAACAGGGTTGTGGCTAACAAAAGCACGTGCACCTTCCTACGCAAATTTGTTGGCCTGCAGTGTACGTCTACTATACAGCACAGTGTTTTGCAGTGCTAGCTGAGCTGTCTCCAAGTAGGCACGGTGTTAGGATGGAAAGCACAAGAGCTGTGGCAATGAGGAGTTCTAACCCTGTTATCCATCCCTGAGTAAAACCGGCCTTAGCATAGCATGAGATTTACTGCTACTACTTGGGGACCCTGACAAGTGTGGGTGCGTGGAGCTGTTAGGGTCTTGTGGAGATGGGAAAGCACCTCTGGAGCCCCTCTGCAGTGTTGTGCAGGTCAGAAAGATCTAGAGATACTCCCTGTACACGTCAAGCCAGCTGGTTATGCACCTGAGTGCTGGGGTTTTTTTGAATCAAAGCTTGAAATCATTGTGATTCAGCATAAGGCACACGGTATTTTTTTCCCCTGACAGGACGAGTATGTAAAGCTCTGAATTTCAAAGCTGTGCTACTCTGAAATTCCTCTTCCATGAATATTCAGGTAAGTAGCATGGAAGTCTATTCTTTGACATATTTTTGTGAGGTTAGCTTAATTCCATAAATGTTGGCAGAAAGTGAACAGGGAAGAAGGGAGGACTGTAAACTGGGACAAAACAGCTGCAGAAGTTGTGCACTGTGCACTTGACCCACAAACCAGCTATCCCTTGGAATGGTTCTGCCTCATTTATATTAAACATCAGTCATCCCTGAGGAAAAAAGGGAACTAAGCAGTAATAGCAATAGCAGAAGCACTATCCAATGGCTTGGGGAGAAGACTATGTCTTCAGAAAAGGAGTGGGAGCTGAGCTTTCATTAGGAAATATAAGGAGGTCTGGGTAGCAGTTCATGTTAACCTATCGTCTGTAATGCAACCGTCATTTTTGGAGGCTAGAGGTAGGTTTTAAAGTCATATGTAAATGCTCACCATCCTACACTTTAGCTCATTTCCCTTCAGGTTATGCCACAAGACTTCTAAAAACTGTTTCACAATTAAAGTTTCATGCAGCACAGATGGAGAAAAATGAAAATCCAGCATAGCTCTGTGTTCTGGCAATGGAGAGTCCCTTTTTAATTACAGAACAAACTCTGGATATTTCCACTACTACTGTATTCTAATGCAGTGGCAAATGAGACTGAGGTGCCATGCATTTTGGAGCTGCTACTGAGTGTGTTTGTTAGTGCTTCCCAGTGTTAATACCCTGAGTGTGGCAATGGATTAATAATTCACCTGTTAACAGCATGGTGCAATCTTTAAATGGAGTAATTTAAAACAAGATATTAACAATATCTATAGGCTTTTTTAAAAGGAGAAGTTGATTTGGTATAAGGAAATACAAAATCCTACTCCCAAATCTCTACTAGGCTTCCAGATGGGGAGCAAACTGTCTGAGTCTTCATTTGTCTTTATTGACTCTGTTTTTTGGGTTTGAGAATGTAAATTTTCTGAAAGATGGCATTAAGAAACCTGGTTTCCATCAGCCCTTTTGGCAGGCTCAAGGGAGCTCTTTTGGAGTGATCTCGCAGAGGCCAGGTCCATATCTTGAAGCTCTTATGGGGTGCACACATCCGATTTCCTTTTAGATGGAAGGTAAACAGTGGCACTCTTGGATTGCTTCTGGGCTTCCACATCTCAGGACCTACTTGGAGCATGTCCAATGTAACCCCCTCTCCCAGGCTGAGGATGAAGTGGGTTTCAGGTTCTCAGCAAGAACAGTTTTGATCCATAAATCCATTGCTATTTGTCCACACTAATTGATAAGGTAGATATAGGCTCAGTTAAGGAAAAGGCCAATAACCTGACTCAAGAAAAAATCAGTTTGAGGCAGTCTGGATGTCTAAATCGAAAATATTATGCAAACAGAGATAAAACACTGTCCTGACTTTCTGATGAAGCATAAGCCTCTTGCATCAGATTGTTACTACCTTTTAAGAAAGTAGCTATGTTATACAACTTTCCTTAAATACATGCTAATTATGATAATGCGTTGTTCTCAACTTAGCAAGCTAAACAATCCCTCTACCTTCATAATATTTAAATAGAGAATTAGATCATTCTGGATACCTGATAATTGTGCACCTCAGATGTTTAACAAATGTTATGAGCATAAGTGTGCATCTCAAATGTATATTTATATTGTTGTGCATAGAGTAATGTGTCTTCTGGGTCCTATTGTAAACAAGCTGTCAAGCTTAACTGGGTTAGCCTGTAAAAATATCTTTCCATAAATAAATTGGAAAAAAAAAACCAACCCCAAACCCCCAACAGTCAAGCAGCCTCTTCTAATGGGCTTGATCAGAAAATACAGAGGGGGAAATATAATAACACAATAGTGTAGTCCTGTGCAGATTGCTTCTCAAAATACTGGTGTTTGTAACTTTGGGATATAGTCAGCTTTTGGCTACTTTTCTTTGTTCTTTGCCTGGCGATGTGGAAAATTCCAGATTCAATTATGTCCAGTCCCGCCCAGTTTGTTATTCATCTGTTCTAGTTCACTCATGTCCTGCCAACTTAGATATGACTAAAATTATCCACAGAGAGATCAAGAGTGCATTTGCCTGCAACATGTTCAGTGCTGCAGCAGCAGAACAGAGGTATGACAGCATTAGACAGAAAAAGTGACTTCTACAGACAGCCCAGTACCTGAGGAAGATTAGAAGTAATACACAAGATCCAGAGATTATTCCTGGTGAAATTATAATGGTGTTAACAGAGATCAAATGTAATTTATTTTGGCTCCTTTTCTGAGCATGAAACCTCTGTTGTTGTGGCTGTTTGTCTCTTCTCTGTCACCCTCTTTGATCTACTTTGTTTTCTCATACAAATACTGTATGTAATTATGACATTTATGCCAACCTTTAAAATAAAATCACTTTTGTTTTGAGGAGGGTTACATAGTAGTACTACTAGACTTCTCATAAACCCAGAGTAAAATACTCTGACGTGCTAACAAATGAAAAAAATAATTGATTATATAAAACTTATTTTAGAACTTGCTAATTAAGATTATGACTGCTTCCATTAAGAACTCCAATTTAGCTCTTCATTCTTTTAAGGAGTGAAATGATTTATTTTTTAATCATGGGGATGAAAGTTCTTTTTTAATTTGAAAATATTTTGTTTTCTGGAAGTTGCTGATAAGGAAGTTAGCGTTATCTTTTTCTCCCTTTTCAAAAGGGGGTTTAAAAGTGAGTAAATAATGAT
>VZTU01034978.1:65077-168534 GCA_013400835.1 Zapornia atra
TAATGATTAAAAAAAAAGACTCTCTCTCTAGTGGAGAGCACCTTTAATGAGGTGATGGGCATTTGAAAATTTATGATGACATATTTTATCTGTGTGATCTGTCCTCAGGAACCTGCTTTGGCAGGGGGATTGGACCAGATGATTTCTTGAGGACCCTTCCAACCTCTATGATTCTGTGATTCTGTGATATTCAGAAGATTTTTCTGATTGATTTTTTAGGTCATTTAGAAACCTAAAAGTTTCCATTCCTGTATCTCTCTGAAGCATGAGCTCATACCGAAGTTTGGTTTTACACCCTCTATTACATTGAGTGCTGACTGCTTCATTGCCTTCATCTTGGTCGGCCACCAATATTAACACAAAAGGAAACAGCATGCCACTGTTCTGACTTAAAAGACCCCTCTGAAGGACATATGCATAAATGTGGATGATTACAAAAAAAGGTGAGGAACAACAGGGACTCAGCTATTTTGGTAACAAGCAATTAACTATAACAAAAAATAATGTGAGAGGATGAGACTGAGGTGTTCACACCCATAAGGGTATCCTGGAGCAACATGAACACTGAAGAATACTTTTGTTTTATTTATGAGAATGAAGTAAAATCATTCTTCTTCCAGCTTCATAGTATTATGTCTCAAAAGTCTGGTACAGAGTAAGAGGCTTCGAGAAAATCATTCCTTTCCTCCTGGCACTGGTTGGCATTCAACACCAAGCCTCAAAAGTTACACTGAAAAAAGCTATAACCCTGATGCTATTGCCATCTTCTGAAAGATTCTTGCAGGCATCCTCACCATAATTTTTTCAAGTGTTGTGTCACTGTGCACTGCTGAAGAGTATTGCACTGTAGAATTATTTCTAAGTATTTTAAAGTTGTTTTTCTTGTCCAGCCTTGGAGCCCTATCCCTAGCACCCCAAAACCTTATCACCAACTAATAAATTCTTTCCCTTTGTGCTCTACCCTCTGAATGAAGCAGTGTTTGGATACAAACCATGAATACCATGACATTTTAAAATGCGTGGAGCTCCACTCCCCTTGATTCAATGAATGCAATTTTGTCTGCCACTGACACATTCCAGTTATCCCCTGATGTACTTCTGACTTCTTTCACTTGTTAATCAGAAGAGGAATTAATCTGCAGTGCTAAGACTCGTGAAAAGCTGGGGGCATGACTCCAGTGTGGCTGCTGGTCTTTGGATGCTTCTACAGTACGAATGGTAAATGCTGTTTTTTTCTATAGATCATTCACCCATTGTCCCTAATTGGCATTGTCCCTACCTGTCTGAGCAAACAGATCTTTCCCTCTCATCCGATACCAGAGAGTCTTTCACTGCAACCACCCTGACTCAGCCCTCACTTAATCCTGGTCTAGCTCTGCTTCCATTCCGCAGTCAGGTAGACTTTCCTCCCCTTTTTTTAAGTACTGGTGGATGACTTCACCTGCAGTTAGTTTTACAGTGGTTGTGTCACTACCCAGTTGACCTAATAACAGGCACATTGTGAAACTCTGCTGCCTCCTCTCTTTCTTTCTAGGTGTTGATTTCTTGGTGCATATTTTGAAGGGTATACAACAGCGAATATGTTGTTTCTGTTGTGCCCTGTCATCAGTTTTGACCTAAGTACCTATGTATTTCTCCACCTCACACACATCTCTCTGGCAACAGTATATTGGTGATGCATGTGAGCGGATTATGTTCATTACCAATACAAGAACCTTTCCCGATTCTTTGGCTTTATCTTGTTGAAATTTGCTGTTTTTAACAGACTTTTCCATTACATATTTTAACAGCATTGATATCACTATTTCCTTTTCCTGTCTCTGCACCTTTTCATCTTTCCTTGTCCTGCGTGTATATCTGATAAAGCGTATACTGTCCCATGTGGAATCTACCGCTTTTGTTCCAGAACACTAGGGATAAGCGATCTTAAAATTAAGCATAGAAATAGTGGAACAAGCTAAAACTGAAGTTAGAGAAGGAGGGTTCCAGACTATTACAGGGCAATTCATATTGAATAGCACTGGACCCGTGCTGTCATATTAACAATAAAAAGGAATCATCTGTGGAAGCAAAGATGGCAAGTCACAGAGGGCGTATATAAGTGCAGCCTCAGAGCTATAAAAGCCAGACTGACATTTATCACTCTGTGCATATTGGAGCTGTCATGTTGGTCCTCAGATGATCGTGTTACTACCTTCAAGACATTTTTTAGATCTGAAGCAAAGATTAGAGGGGGAATGAGAAAGAGAGAGGCTTGCTAATAAGTATTGGGTGAAAGCCGCATAAAGGAATTAGCATTTATGTTATTTATTGTCCCTTTTTCATTAGCCATAACCCCCTTCTTTCTAATTTTTTCCCTCCCCTTGGATTTTTCTAACCTTTCTCTGAGAAGATCCTTGTACATTAAACCCAGTTCTGCTTCAGAATGGATTAAAATCAGTTTGACTAACTACTGTGTTCAGTGAACGACAAATTGTACGGCTTCACACATTATTATTTGTGCTAAAAGCTATTATGTAAATATATTGGCTTATATAAGCTTAAATAGGATGACACAGGAATGCAAAGATAGGGCATACATACAGATCTATTGAAATGATACTCTGTGAGCATTTCCTCTAATAGAAAATTGCGTATTCTCACTCAGAGGGCAGGAAAGTACCATATGTCTATTTTAGTGGTTATGTCCTAAAATGATGCACTTATTCCTTTTATAATATTTTGAAATAAATACATATGGGACAGGTCAGATGTCAACAGTGGCACTGAAAGGAGTATGAATTAGTCACACCGGCACACAGGGCCCTGGAACAATGAACACTGCTCTGGAAGACCCTTGAATGCAAGCCTATTTGCCTCTTAATCCAAATGAATAATTAATGATAATTATCATGCTGCAGTTATTATCTGTGATAATAATATATCCGTAAGGTGAATAAATTCAATCTGCTACTATGCAGAAATGGCAACTCATAATATTCTTAAGAAATACAGATATAATTATCAGTATTAACGGTCAAGAAAAAAAAAGGATTTTTATATAAAGAATTACAGCGAAAGTTCTAAAGTTTAGTGAGAATGATTTTGATTGCATCATGTTTATTCTTTAGCTGTCATTTCTATGGCACCAGCTTGCAATCCTTTACAGATTATTTTCCTAAGACCCATTTAGTAAAAGCTGAAATGTGCATTTGTTCATTACAATCTATCCATAACTTTTCCATCAACCCACTGCTAGAGAAGATCAGGATCTTGCAAGCATCCACATGCAAACTGGTCCATTTGTGTAGTTCACTATGCTGGCAATTTTCCTCAGATACAAAAACTTTAAAGTATTAAAGCAAAAATCAATAAAACCAAATAAAATATTAAAAGGTCAAATACATGTTTGAAGCTTGTACAAAACCAGCCATAACATTTATTTTTGAAAGCACTGTAGGTGAGCTGTCAGCTAGGCAGAATAGTAGGCAATCATATTTAATCCGATCTCCCTCATTGGGCTTGTTGTGACAAAGGAAAATGGAAGGGGGATGGGTGAACAGGAGCAAGAGGAAGTAACTACTCTGCCATTCTTTTTGAAATTGTTTTCATATCTCTTTATTTTGACTATTGAGATTCTCAGTCATACAAATTAAAGACTTTAAAGTCTTCTTAAATTGAATTAAATTAATGATTGAGAAAAAGCTTTGAAATTCAAAGTTCATGCAGACCTTTAACTCACACCAGGAAGGCTTGGTTTTTCCCTCCTTCTTTTCATCCTATGATTTGAGAACTGTTTTACTCAGGGGAATGGTAATGAGATGTAGAGTTTCTCACCTCTAGGTCATTGCTTCAAATCTGACCCAGGTTGGTAGAAACCAAAATTCATTATCATCTACTTACGGTTCAACGGCCTATGTGAAATGGGCTGATGGTCTTTTGGTATAGTTTTCAGTGGGCAAATGTCCACACAATAATAAACACTAATTAGCGCCGGAATAGGGCTGAAAGTTGCATTCCCAATGTAATGTCCAGGGATTGTTGTGACAGCCCCTCAAAGCTCTGTCACCTTCTGGGACTACCTTCCAGGAGGGGGGGATAATTCTTTCATGATTGTCACTATGATTCATCCATTTTTAATTTTTTTTTTCTGAAGAAATGGGCAAAAGAAATTGCTTCTTTTTCACTCCCTTTTGCATCAGAAAACAACAGATTTCCCTCAAAGTGGATTCTGACAGGTGACAAGAATAATAACGTGTAAGAGTCAGTAAAAGGATGCATTATTAATCACCCTGGGTTTCATTTAGGCCGTCAGCTCAGTGGGTGAGTTCTGTAGAAGGAAGAGTGGAGATATTATCATTATTATTTACTTGTCCACCCAGAAGTCACGAACCAGGACATCATTGTATTAAGCAATGTGCAAACATAGAAGGGAGAGCTAGTCCCTGCCCTAAAGAGCATACAGTTTAACCATAAAACAAGAAACAGTGTATACTTACAGGTAGATGGACATAGATGGGATAATACTGAAGGGTGATTATGCTATGGCTGCCAGCTTAACGGTTATTTTTAACAACAGCATCATATTTCTAGTAGCAAAATAATATCTTGTCAAGCTTTTCTTTTGGGTATCACAGAAAAGAGAGGAATTCTGGAGCGGAGAATTAGTAGAGGAGAAGTTACATTTGCAAATGTTAAGGCAATCATGAAGAGCAGCTTGAAGGAAAAAGATTATTTGAAAATGGGACAAGAGGACAACCAGTCCTGACACTGGCTGTACATCAGTCCAATAATCAATACAAAATTAAAAATAGTAAAGTATGGAAAGAGTGACGAGTGCTTACAGGTTGCTGTAATATCTACTGTGGCAAGCAAGGGAAGAGGCAAGATGAAAAGGAAATATTATGAAAGCACTGAGATGGAAGATGGTCTTTGCAACAGCAATTCGAGTGCAACACAACAACATATGTTAATGGTGGCAAAACCAGTGTTGCAGTAAACTAGGTAGAAGGTTGTGAAGGACTTGCTGTGCATATGTGTACGAAGGGAATAACTGAGTGAGAGAACGCAGAAAAATTCATCTTGGAAATGCTTTGCCAGAAGTCTTAGAAAATGTAGCCACAGCCTGGATGGGCCCTACTATATATCTTATTAAAAAGGCATTTTTATGTTATGTTTCATCTGCAGGAAGGTGAAAATATGATCCAGTAATCCAGAAAGGTGTTATTGGAGAGTACTCACAGAAGATAATGAAGAAGATAGTGCTTAGCCTTTTGAATTTGAGAATAAGCTAGGTATCCATAAGCAAGTAGAAAACCACAAAACAGGCTTTCTTGTGGACTGAAAATGGTTAGAGAAGGTACGTCTTTGAACATCTGCAGTTCATTTTCTTATATGACTAATATAATTATAAAAGAAGAAAAGCCATTTTGCAACTCCTTCCTGCATGAGGAAGAAATTTGAGATGGAGTAATAGAGGATGTGAGTAAAGCAAGAACAAAAAGGAAAAGTAGTAGAAGGCAATATCATTAAAAGGGACCAACCAATCTTATGTAAAGAAAAGGCCAGGTAGCCACATAAAAGACAGTGGATGTGTCAAAGAGAACAAAACCAAGAATGGCTAGGAAGAGGTTTTTAGGCTGTTTGGCAAGAACAGTTTCTGTAGAGGGCAGGGGGGCAATAAGCTGTGTTGGAGAGGGTATGGGTTGGAAAGGGAGGAAAAGAATTACTGATTTTTATTGTAAGCAATCTGTTTGATGAATTTCAAATGAAATGGAGAAGGGAGTAAGACAGTACTTGGAGAGGAAGGAAAGGTCAAAGGTGACCTTTTCTAAGACTGAAGCACGGAAAGTATATTGTGCTGTGAGGGGAAAGTCAAAGTAGAGTGTGAGGTTGAGGAGAAGAGTAAGAGAGAGGCTGTGTGTGGGAACTAAGGATGTAAGGAGCTGGAATAGGACAGGGTCACTGGGGCATGTGGATGGGATTTGGAGGGGAGAGCAAAGGAGAAATGTCAATGTCTATGACAGAAAATAGTGCAAGATCTGTAAAAGGAGGAGGAAAATGGAGATGCATGCCAAGGTGAGGAAGGAAGGTCGTGACATGTGTTGCCTATGCTTTCTTGGAAGAAGAGCAAAATTCTGGTGGAAACAAAAGTAAAAGGAAAAGAGAGAGGTTTGAGAAATGAGTTATAATGGTAAAAAGTCATCCAGGTCTGCAGGCCTAAGATTCGGTTCAGCTGGAGCTGGGTAGCTGGGAAGGCATCAAAGAGGAAAGGATGAATTGCAGTGGAGCTTGACAGGACATATTGTATATTGTTCATGAAAAAGAATGGATAATGTGTATATTGGTGGTGAGCCAGGAAAAGACTGGCATAATGGAGCTTGAACTGGAAAAGAGGAGCCACAGGCACTGAGGTGCAGGAAAGTAACACAAAACATGTATGGAAGAAGGTCTGCTGTTGGGCCTTCAGTATAGATTCAGCTTTACAAAGCAAGAGCAGCCACCTTGCTCAGTGTTGACTGATGATGATACTGCAAGGTGGGTTTTGATTCCCTAAGCTTTGAAATTCATTTGACAGATTCTGGGTGAAAGAAATGTGACGAAAGTGTGCTTGACCTCTTCCTTCTCAGATGACACAAACGTATGTTCTCCAAGACACGTGCTACTCACTACTGGCACAAACAAATCCCTTGTCGATGCAGTTGCTGTACAAGTGATAGTAGCAGCCATGTAGTGCAACATAAACTGCACTGCTTTATTACTTCAGTTAGTCTGTATCACAAACTTCGCAGTAAAGATGAGCATTTTTATTTCCTTTCCTTGGGATTATTAAAATCTCTTTTACAAATGGTTACAAACTGTAATTTATAAGATCTATCATGATAGTTGTTTTGAACTTGTTCTTTGTTTTCTGGACGTGCATAATAGATTCAGCCTTAGCAGTTATATACATAGGTTTTTGTGTTTCTTTCATATTAATCCTTTCCTCCTACATCTACCACAGTGTTAACCTATATTCCAGGTAAATCCTAAAAATATGTTATCCCCTTAAAGAGGAAACTTTTATAATTATTATTTATTTGTACTTATTTCAGAACATTTGGGGTATGCTTTGTACCATTTTTTTATAATGAGAACTACCTCATGGACAATGCGAATGATGACACAACAGTCCGTGAGTCAGTCTTTGCATAATACCAAGTGAGGAGGAAACAATCAAGATTGATGTACCTATGGATGTAGTAGGCAGGTGTCAGTGTTTAATTTCAGTGATTAATTTCACTGCACTAAAACTGAGTGGTGTCAGGAGTCCTATAGAGAATCAGGGTGAGTTCATCTCACTAAGTCTCCTAGGCAACTTTTCTAAACTGTTTTCAGGGGGACAGTATTTATCTTTATCCACTGTATCACTGTCATGTTTTATTCAAGCTCACTATTGTCATGTCCAAATGAGCAATAAAAAATTAATTTTAACTGAAGTAACTAAAAAATAAATAGGTTTTAGAAGTAATCTTTAAACTTGATGTGTAAATTTGGCATCCTAAGAGTCTTACATGCTAGTAGTCTTGCAGTCCTGGCAAGTTTTTTATCTTCTCTCCACTGCTGCTATGTTATCTATTGATTTAGTGATAGACAGTTAAGAAGCAGTAGCTGCATGTTCATAGGCAACTGTAAGAAGGAACAGGATCTGTGCAGGAAAGAGAATCAAATCAAAGCCCTCTGAGGGAATAGCATCTCTCTGAATTCAAGGGTGGTCTACTCAGCTAGGCTGCAGTTTGGCCAGTCTGAACAGTCATCATCCCAACTAGCTAGAGCACTGTGGTGCCTTCTTCCCGGGTAAGCATGCAGGGAAGAGTCAGAGGTGGCCTATGTGTGAGGGGGCTGTGGTAAGAGTACAGGCTGCAAGCAGGGAAACTGAACTGGGAAGGTTGAAAAAGTGAAGCAGGTCATGGAGGAACAAGGGAAGGAAGTAAGAATTCTTGTTAGGGGGGCAGTGGTACAGGGAAGTCTGCAGGAAGCCAAGCTTAACAGCTGTATTGTATGTGAAAAAAAGAGTTGTGTTATTTCCCTCTTCTTGCCTGGAGGAGTTTTTTTGAACATACCTTTTTTTAACTCCAGGCACCTAGACTCCAGTTTGGCAAAGCACTTCAGCACATGCTTGACTTAACAAATGAGTTGTATGCAATTCTTAATTGACCAGAGGATCTAAATGGGTCTCAAGGTATATTTAAGATTAAGCCTATGCATATATGCTCTGCTGATTTGGGGCTCTGCCACGTGGAACAGAGAAAAGTGAGAGGTAGCTACAGATAACAGAGTATGACATGTTAACCATTTACACAGAGGCTGCTTTTGGGACCACGTTATGATGTGGGCATTATTTCTTTCTAATAGAAATAGTGAATAATAATAGTCAAGACTTTGTGACCTTATCAATGGTTATAACTATGTAAAGGATGAGAGTCTGGCGGATGGAGCCAGGCTCGTGTCAGTGATGGCCAGTGACAGGACAAGGGGCAATGGGTGCAGGCTGGATCACAGGAAGTTCCATGTGAATGTAAGAAGAAACTTTTTCAGTGTGAGGGTGATGGAGCACTGGGACAGGCTGCCCAGAGAGCTTGTGGAATCTCCTTCTCTGGAGACATTAAAAACCTGCCTGGATGTGTTCCTCTGTGATTTAGTCTAGGTGATCCTGCTTTGGCAGGGGATTGGACTAGAAGACCTTTTGAGGTCCCTTCCAACTCCTAATGTTCAGTGATTTCTGTGATTCTGTGATTCTGTAAAGACAGTTTTGGTATACTCTGTAAGAAGTTTGTGAACTGCACATTGTTTTTACAGTTTCCTATCTTGGTTATTTCAATATACTGTTATTCTATTAGACTTAAGACTAAAGTACTAGGCCTGAAAGAATTCTGGAACCTAAATGATACAACTGCAAATCCACAAACAAATTAATAAACAAATATTTACCAGTAATTTTTTGCAAATTCATTGTCAATCCTTACTGATTTTGATAAATGCTTGTGCAATTTAACAGTAGCATATGTTCTTACTGTTAACTCAAATTGCAGGAGCACACAATGCACTGACTTTCTCATATAAGAAGATTGATCCAAATGAACGTTCTCCTTACACAAAGTTATTATGACTTCTTTCCAGCATGGCTTTTAGTAGGCTGGGTTCTAATACTGTGTAAGAAAGAAAGTCCTCTCCTGAAAGGGCCAGCAGCAATGCATCTCTGGTACAGACCATCAGACTTTGTGGGTCTTACCCAAGGAAGCATGTTTAAGTTTGTTTTCAACTCATTCTCTGGCATGTTTACAGCACTATAGCCCCATGCTAACATATTTTATAGTCAGCCTGGTTATATTTGGCACTGTTGTGCTAGAACAACCTGGATTAAGCAAAGTTTTGGATAGTACATATGTAAAAAAAGCTGTGAGAAAATAGATAATAGTGGATGGAGAAAAGAAAAGAAAGGTTGGTGGAACTATTGTCAATGCCAAGCAGCAGCCCTCTTGCTTCACTGTGCTTGCACCTGCAGAGAAATTAAGTCATGTAATCCAGTCAATTCAAGAATTCGATTTTCCTTATAGTACTAGAGAAAACATTTTTGGAAATTATGGAAATTTAGTTATTCCAAAGTGATTTAACAGCAATTGTTGCTAAGTATTGGGACAAAATCTTGGTATTACCTCTTTCAAAAAAAGGATGCTTTCTACAATACCGTATTTACAAGAAGCAGTGATTTTAAAACAGTCAAGTACCAGGATTTATTGGTAGGATATCATTACAAAATACAGCTGATGGAAATGTCTGTCCAGTCTGAAATATCAGTAATAATCCTGAACCCATTCATTCCCAAGAAAAGATACTGAATGAATCACAATGGTTGGGGTTGGAAGGGACCTTAAAGGTCATCTAGTTTCCCCCACCTGTCATGGACAGGGACACCCTCCACTAGATAAACAATATCTTTCCTTGCAGACCTCAGTGTCCTCAGCAGATGAAAAGATTAAATTCATTTGCAGGAATGTGTAATGGTCAGCACCCTCCATCTTCTTCTGTCCTGACTTCTACTTCAAAAGGAATAATGAGTTAAAATAGAGCAGTATGTATTCTTATGCACTTTCAAAGCTTTTACAGCTGTTTCCACCAGAATGCACCACTTTGCAGACTTGTTTCTGAAACCCAAAATGTCAACGTCTTTCTCTTGAAAAAAATGGCCTTTTTATTCATTACTTACATCTATGTAATAGTAAGTGCTGGTATGATCATACATGGGGTTGAAATTATTCTTCTTTTTGCATAGGTATCCAGGTAATCATCCTAGCAAAGTTTTTTTCAGCTTGGACCTTGGAAAATACCTTGTCTCTAAAGATGAGAGATTGGTTCTGTCTCACTGAATGCCTGTCCTTAGCCTACACAGTGATGCTAGTGGTTGATCCTCTACTGCTGTGTGGAGATACATCTCCAGCAAAGTAGGATTGCTCTGCATCTTCAATAATATGTTTTCAGTAGCTTTGTAGTCTGCATTTGGAGCATTTAGTTCCAACCCCCTACCATGGGCAGGGCCCCCTCACCAGGTTGCCCAAAGTCCCAGCTAACCCGGCCTTGAACAATGCCAGGGAGGGGGCATCAACCACTTCCTAGGGCAACCTGTTCCAGTGCCTCACCACCCTCACAGTGAAGAATTTCTTCCTAGCATCTAACCTAAACCTGCCCTCTTTCAGCTTAAAGCCATTGCCCCTTGTCCTATCACTACACTCCTTGGTGAACAGTCCCTCTCCCACTTTTCTGTAAGACCCTTTTAAGTATGGTAGGTCACAATTCAGTCACCCTGGAGCCTTCTCTTCTTCAGACGGAACAAGCCCAGGTCTCAAAACTTGTCTTCATAGAGATGTGCTCCAGCCCCTTGATCATCTTCGTGGCCTTCCTCTGGACTCGCTCCAACAGTTCTAAATTGGTGTGAGACTTTTAACAATGCTTTTTCTTCCCTAGATACTTGCTCTCAAGGACTTAGACTGCAAATCTGCATGCTTTTAGAGATGGAGGGCAATTGCTCTTACACTTTCACCACTCTAGTTCCTTCCATGCCTTTATAGACCCTGCCAGCTTTACAAGACTAATCTCACCTGGCTAACCATTGCAAAAAATTGATGCATTTTTCATAGCTACAGATTGCTATTATAAAAAAACCAAACCACCCCGAATTGTGAAGACACAGCATTTTCAATTAGTTTTGTGATTTTCATAACCCGCTACTATCTCTCTATCTAGTTTAACTTCTCTGATGCTTTGGTGACATCTTAACTTGCACAGATGAGCAAATGCACATCTGGGTCATCCCCAAGTATGTGCAGTATTGAATAAAGACATGATTCCTGCAAAGCTCAGAAGAAATGAGCATCCACGATCCATTTGCATACTCAACATTTCATTTCTTCCAGCTAAATGCCACTTCCGCAGTCCCAGCAGTTTTGCTGCTGAATATCTGGCAGACATGAATTCCTTAGTGGGAGAAACTGTATACCTAGATAAAGAACATTTGCAAATGAAACACCTTTTTTAAATTATAGCATCAGAATAAAATATCTTTGAACACAGAAGTTGCCTATGAATGTATGATTTAAAACTATTCAGTAATTGTCACAACTGAAAGAGATAGCTCAGTGTTGTAAAAAGTCCCGTTCAATAAAGAATAAACATAAATCTATCACTTTATATTCCCTGAGTACAATTCATCTCACTTTATTAGCTTTCATAATGTAGACATGTAGTCTTAGGTGTACTACATCTGCAGTCAGTGAATTGAATATAGAGTTTGCTGGAGGGTGACCTGATCCCTTCCTCAGGTAGTATCTAGGGTAAACAGGATGAATTACTAGGTGCTGTCTCTCTCTACTGATCACTGATGGACATTATAATATTAGCTTACACTAGATATCTGGTTTAGTGGTTTAAGTTAGAAAGACTTCCACCTTACATATATTATGAATCTCAGTCATCTTTATTATTTTACCCAAGACATTTCATGGAAGGAAAGCTTTAAACTTCCACAAGTAGTTACACTCCCTTATTGGATACTGGAACAAGATGTGTGTGCTTGATGATGAAACTAAACATTGCTAACAGTTTTGGCAAGCCTCTCATGAATCATGTGGCCCTTTAAAGAACAGGGCTTAAGTTTTTCTGATTGGAGGATTTATAATCTGCTTCCATATTTTGTGTTTATATGCTATGGGCAGAATCCATGTCATTACAGTAAACCAAATTATTACTGCCTGTTGCAACAAGCTATTGTTGGTTCCTTATAAATTCATCAAATTCTAACAGTGGTCTGCAATCTTATATTCCAGATGACATCTTCAGGCTAAAATTCTTGGGTAGTCCTCAGATAAAACTGTTCAGCTGTTTCTGAAAATGGAAGTGGTTAGGGTAAGCAAACAATCAGTAATATACATATATGTTAGAAAATAAAAATTGGTGGACCATTCCTGTAGAAGCTCCAACATTTCCATGGCTTTAGAACATGATCTCTGCCAAACTAACCAGGGTAAGGAGCTGGGAAAAATTTGGATAAAGGAAACCTTCTTAACTATGAGGTGAACTGACAGATGCTGATGCTAACAAGGTAGGGAAACTGTAATCAGGAAATTGTGCAAATGTGTTAAGACTGAGAGGAGATTGAAGAGACCTGACATAGAGATGAGGTTGAAATAGTTTGTCCAGACAATGAGACTGGATCAAGGAGCTCAGGAGAAAAGGAAATTTGGTCCTCAGCATGTTGGATAAAAGCATCACAGAGTGCAAAGGAACGACTGTCTGAGTAATTAAGATTGGGGAGCTAAAATTACCTACAGAAAGAGAATGGGAATGAAGCGAGTGTTGGATTACAACTGTGATAGCCAGGTGATATGACTATGGCTCACAGAGCAACAAGATGGGAGCTCAGTAGTCAGAAGAGAGCAGCATGATATCTGGACAGAGATAGAAAAGGGGCAAGGACAACCTGACATGAACACAAGCTTTTCCAAAATAGTGAGCTGAATCCCCCTTTTCTCTATTAAGAAATATCTGCAAATCCAGCCACAGACAAAGGCTCTGTGTACTTTGGCAGACTAGAAATTCACTTCACAAGTGGTGGACAGGTCAGGGAGCTCTGTCTTTCCATCCAATCAAGAACCAGGCATATTCGGATCCCAAGTACAATGTATATTTTTAATACTGAAAGTTAATATTATAATAAGCCAAATGGATATGTCAAATTTTCCAATGGGGATGAACTTTCAAATAGAAATATCAGTAGTTTCAAAAGGAAATGGTTGGAGGAATTCCTATGCCCTATGTTATCTAATGACTGTAGTTTTCCTTCTCTTTTAATCTATAAAGGCCATGTCCAGATCCCCATTCCAGTCCACACAGAAAGAAAAAAGTTTCTGCCATTATTAATCAGTTATTTAAAGTTTTCAAGTGATCCTGATTGATCCTGGAGCTAACTGTTATATGGAAGAATTTTCAGAAAAATATCTACAGCAGTTTAACCCGCACAGGGAGTTGACACATGACTTCTTGGTCATTAATTGCTAAGTCATTTTACCAATGGCTAATCAAATTTCCTTATTGGTACTTCAAAGTCTTCTGATTTTTAACAGTATGGATACATATTACACATTAATGTTCCACAAAATATGGAGAAAGAAATTGCTCAGGTGAAGTAGAAATGAACTGTATTGATGAAAAAATTTGTACTTTTTCCTATGTTCCATACTGCTTTCTTAGCATTAAAATCCCTTGTCAAATTTTTATATTGTGTTATACATTGGTCTAGGATACTTTTTAACAGATGGAAGAATAAAACTGTAGAATAACTAAACAAATTATTCTCAGTGATGGAACAAAAAATACTAATATTTCCATATTTCACCTACTGTCTTCAGCTCTAAGTACTAGAGAGAATATATTTTATCTAACCCAGCTGGTGTATGTATAAAGTAAAAAGTATATATAAGGCTTGTAGTGTTTTCATATATGTAAGTGGGTAGGAGTAACACACACTGATTCTGATAAATCAAAGGGATTCCACACTCAAGTTTAATTCACAAAATAGTCTAAAAAAATTGATTAAGTCTTCTAACAGCTATTTTGTTAACACAGTATCCATATATAGGGACCATCTAAATACATTGGTTAACTGATGTAAATCTTTCACAGCAATTTCTATTTGTAGATTAAGTTTTTATCTTACCAAAAGTCTAGCCTTCCTACTTTTTAATGTAATGTTCCTCAAGTACACAACAAATGTATGAATGAAATGTTATCTCCAGACAATATGAAGCAAATGCTCTAGATGTTGTGAACATCCTTATTCAAATTATTGTAATAGGGATAACTTCTAAACTTCTTTTAGATTTTAGACTTACAGACTCAGAATAGTCTGAGTTCACTTTCTGGAGTTACTTCTCTCCCCAGGCACTACAGGGGGATAGAAGATACATTTTACCTAATTTGGGTTTTTCACGGGGTTTCTAAAGCCTGATGAATCTGTATCTAAATTCAACACTTTCCAGAAACACTTATGGATCACCTATGGCAAAAGTTCATTCAGTCCTGAGAAGAAGGTTTCAGCCAGGTAAGAGATTTCTTCTACTCCCCTTCTATCTGGTTTCCTATGACTTACATGGAGTAAAAAGCTAAGTTCCTCTTTTTCTGTCTGAAGCATATATTTTAACCTATACAACACTTGTTTTTAATAGGCTTTTCCTCTGGGTTCATCGCAATTCCCACCGATGTCAGTAGGAGTGATGTGAACATATGGTTAGAGAAGGCCTGAGAGAGGGCAGCTATTCTCATGCCAAGTGAACAAGATTTTGAACCACATTTCAAGCATTTTGTGGGTTGGGTGCTGCCAGAAATGCTGTATGAACAGCATTGTTTGCAGTATTTTGACATTGTGCGGAGACAGCCAGGAAACACGGGCAAGCAATTCAGCATTGCTGAAGGGTGAAACTTTGGAGGCTGAACAAGTTTTCAGCAGAAGGACGAGCTTTAACTGAACAAATTTTCACATCATCTGACAAGCTGCTGGGGTGCATGGTTGCTTCTTTTATCCATAGAGATCAGAACGCCTCTTTCTGTTGAGGTCTAATTACACCAGCAAGGGGAGAGTCAAAATTGGAATTGTGAATCTCCAGGCTGAAGACTGCATCTTGTGAAAGGTCCTGGAGGACTCCTTCTCTCACTTCTTTCTATGCATGAAAGACAAATTGCATATTTTTATTTCTTCTCCAGAAGTATGGTCCCCTTAGTGGAGTTCTTTTTAGGGGAAGACAAATAGTCAAAATCCTTTGAAATCAGAAGTTGCTTGTTATAGCTCTGTACTCTCTCCATTGGGCCATCAAGTATCTGGGTTTTTTTTTTCCAGACTGACTGAAAGTTCTCCAGGATTTTTAAATTTGCAGTATCCAATATATGCTCTGTAGTCTTGGAGCTTTTTAGTTCCTAAACATAGGAAGATTTCAGGAAAGCTTTGAATTGCTAGCAAGGGATAGCCGGGTACACTTCATGTCCCTACTATGGACCCTACTGAACTGGGAAAACCCAGTCCCATCATTCAGGCAGGAAAACACTGAGATAAACGGAATAAAATCTTACTGTGAAGGAGGAGCATAAGTGAAAAGTGAAGAACATCTTTTAGAATTCATGTCTCCTTAAACTAGACTGTCACTGTCTTTGTGGCTTACCCATCACAGACTAACTCCTGAGATTTGAATACCATTCTCATCTGGGATAACATGGGGTTTAGCCTTAAAGTCAAAGTCTTTTGAAAAGTTTATTCAAAGTAATGGTTAATCCAAGTATGAATGTCACACGGATACAGAAGAACTGAATTTTCTAGTTGACAGTGCAAGCCTCCACAAATTGAAGTAAGTACTGTTTCCTTGAGGGATTGTGAAGGAAGTCTCTATGCCAAATATTTGATGTGTTCTGCTCTCTTGCAAGATATATACTCTGCATAAAACACTCTCTGAAATGAGGCCTGCTTGTCCAGATGAATACATTATTCCACTGTGTGGAGAAAGGCTGATCTAGAGGCAAATTACTGAATGTAATTTATTCCATATCCTTGCTGGAATAACTTGCGCTCCTGAGCCTCCTCAGATGTGTAGTCAATAGGGAACTGTCTGGCTACATGAGGTTTCTTAATACATCTTTCAGCTAAATCAGAGATTCAAATGCAAAATCCAGCACTCAGGGAGATCATCTGAAACTCTGGTGCTCCCTGGAGAAACGGAGGTCTATAAACCAATGAATGGATTACAATGAAATGTAAATTCAGTATTTCCAGCTCTGGGAGAAATGACAATACTCCAATATTTTTCAAACTGTACATGTCTCCCTCAGTCAAACAGTAGCACCTCTCAGCATTGATCAGATCTGTAATGTACTTTGGGAGAAAGTTTAAATGCTGAGTGTATTTAAAAATAAAGCTTTTATATATTTTTAAAACTGCCTTCATATTGGGAACTGTCTCCTATTCCTTAATGCTCACAGTAATGTGCTGAGCACTGGTATGCAGGTTTGGGTTTTTCTTTTATGTTACAACAAATTAGTTTTTAAAGATTACTTCTAGAATCGGTGAAATATCTCCAAGTGAAACCCAACAGGTAGGAAAGGGCTCTTTGGTCCTTAATGGAGTCTATCATGAAAATACAGCAGAAGGCCTTAGAGCTGAAGACAGCTACTGATAGTTCTAGTTGTTGGAGAAAAGAGCTGCTGGCTTAAGGAACAAATTATTTAGTTGCAGCCTAAAGTTGAAGAAGAGGTGCTCTGTTCATTCAGTGCTTTAAAAAACACCTGTATATGGTGTTGTCCTCCTGCTAGCTAAGTAAGGTTGAACAAACTCTGTCAAATTAAAATGGAGATCTCCTCAGCCCCACGTAAACTGCTGGGATGCTGTAGTTGATCTTTCTCCTTGTATTTCTCTCCTGCTTTTTTAGTGCCAAAGCGGTGTGATAGTTTCAGCTATCAGATTTGTACTTGTCAGATCAACCCCTTTACTTCAAACTTGTCTCATTCCTTCCAAAGATGTTGTTCAGCCTTTCTTTTTGTCATTTCCAGGTTCAGCAGCAGCACAGAGGAGCCCCTTGGCTTCCCCTCATCACCGTATGAAAGAGGACAGAAAGCAAGTGTCTACCTTACTGATTGGCATGATGCACAGACAGAAGGACTGGGGATCAGTTTTGCTGTGGTGCACTAGGTTTCTTGGATCACAGAACTATCCTGTCTCTTTCCTGGTGATGAAGTTCACACTAACTGCAAGTGTAGGCAAGCATCATGCAAGCATAAAGAGCTCACCATCGTAGGACCTTGGACCCACATTGCAAAGGCGGTATATATGCCCTCCTGGTGCACTACTTCATCTGTGGTTCCACCAGGAAAGCAAACAAGGCATCCAAATTCATGGTACGTGTCTCTTTACTGCATGACTGCAGACCCCTAAGCAGTAAGATTTCAGATGTTTTATAAGAGGGGAAGTGACTGTCATTATGAAGTTTGTAACTGACTCATGTATGCAATTAAAATCTTAAAGAAGAAATCATTTCACTTCTGTGTTATGCCACTGATGGCACTTACAGACCAAAGCAGCTCTCGTTGACTACTGTGTGTGCACACAGGCAAGGATGTAGCCTTTAGTCATTGAATTTTCTGGGGGCTGGTTTTAATTTTGTTCCATTGAAGCCAGTGAATCGAATTCTGACCTGAGGTCTGCAGTAATGTCTTTGGGCTGTGACACTGGGGCAAAGCAAGAGTTACAAGAGAATAGAATTTAAAAGATTGTGAGTTCATTGTGCTGATTCTCTGCGGTTATGTATTCACCCTGGAATCAATGAAAAACTCAGAAACTCTCAACACGAGTATAAAGATGTCAGAATCAGTTCCTTAATCTTGATGCAGTTTAAATATTACTTCTGGCTAAGTATTACATCTGAACCAAACACATGATTTGAGCTTACAGACAAGAGTTTGTTCCTGAGCTGATTCATGTCAGTTTTATGCTCGTAAACATCTTTTGATTTCAGTGGCGTTAATTCATATTTTCAATAACTCAATGAGAACAGAATATGGAGTAGAGTCTTAAAGTGTCTTTTAAGAACAGCCAGTGAACTCCCTTGGTACATGAAGAAAAATTGCTGTTGTCAGTATCAGAGACAAAAAATGAAACCAGTCAGGATACAGGAGGTGTCTTCACGGAAACAGATACAGTGATAATAGGCACAGCTCCTTGAATGAGAGCACCTCCTTGAAAGAATCAGTATTATACAGTACACGAAGGCTGCTTTTGTGTTGCTGTTTGCACATAAGGTAAGGTATATGAGAGAAGTATTGCATATGAGGGCCAAGTCACTAAACTAATTTTACTAAGATGCCTTTATGTTAAATCAGAGAAGAGGGTGGGTTTGAGACAGAAGGTGCAAATGGTATATTTCTAATATATTCACTCTCAAAAATTATCCGAGGTTAATAGAAAGGAAGAAATAAGAACTGGAAGGTTGATGGAAGGTTAAAATATTCACAAAACCAACTTGATTTATTCAAGCTTTTTGAAGTCCCAAGGAACGTGTTTAATGGGAGCTGAAGGACCTGAAATGAAACCTTATTGTGGTGCACAGCAAAGTAATGTGGAAAAAAAAAATCTCCATATTTCTTCAGCCTCTATCTTAGCTCTCACTGTGGAGAATCTTGCTGTGAAGAGATTAATCACTGCTGCTTAATAGTATCTCTGCTGGTTGCTCCAGGATAGCAACGAGCTACATAATGCAGCAGATGCATTCTTCTTTTAGCATGGCACCTAGAGTACTGTGAATGTGCCAAAGGGATTTCAAACTTACCACAGTGCACAACTGACCAGCAGATGCTGGAAGCACATTGCTTGGCCCTCCAGAGACCACAAAGAAGATGAAATAATCACTTTTGTCCCTTCTCCCTGCTTTTGTTTTATGCAGGAAGCAGAAGATCTGTCACCTACAAATCTGGCCAGCTACCAGGCTACCGCCAGAATTAGGTCTCAAAGACTTTGCATTTTCTGAAATTAGCCCATTCACTGAAACTTCATTAAAGACTTTAACTTCTCATCTTGATCTCAGTCTTTTTTTTCCTGCCATTTGTAGCACTTGATTTCCTTAGGAACAAAATAGACATTTACTTCTGATGCAGCAATTATTGATGGTTACATCCCATTCCTTAGCAGTTCTGCTTAGCTTTCTTCCTTACTAGCACCACAATATCTCAAGATCCTTTTATTGTGCTAAAATCTCCAGACTATTTTATTTTCCCTCTTTATATCTCCTCCATTTGAAAATCTACCTATTTTGGCATCATCACCTCTAGTTGTTCAATTTACAGTGAAGAAAAGTCCAACAAAGAAGTCTTAACAAAGTCATGTATAAAGTATCAAATAGGGAAATTGCTACAAGAAAGACTACTTAGCCAGAGACATAGTGGAAGGTTTATAGGATGGCGAAAGCAACCCTTTTTCAATTTCCTTTGCTTATTGCATGAAGACTTTAACAACTTTACCTGGATGCTCTTCAGAGACAGTGGTTCAAAGGTTCTGGCTTTAAAGTGATTGCACTTTTTTCCTTTGGCAAGGAAAATGGACAGGTTTATTTAAGTTAAATGCTTTTCAAAGATACTTTCTCAGAAGCTTTCATCTCCTTTTGTCTTTGTTTCCAATTTACCTGAAAATAACTGCAGTGACACAAGTGCAAAGTCTTTTTGATCATTTCAGTGGTAACGATGATGCAGCTTTGTGAACTGCAAGGCACGTCGTCTGAAAAAGCTATCCTCTACCAGGAGCAGGGGAGGAAAAGGGGCACAGTGACCAGCAGTCTTTTCACCACATCAGTCACCCATCACAGATCCCTCTCCAGCAGGTGAGTACAGGGTTAATAAACTGCTACCTTTGGGGACTTCCACCATGGAAAGAAAGGCTGTTACATAGGCAGTAGAGGTACCTGTAGTAAAACGGACATTTAAATTCACAGTAAAACTGAACCTGTGGAAAGGCTGATGAGTTTTGATTTGAAGAAAAGATGAATTCGTACCTCCATCTCCTTTTTTTCACCAAAAGAGCGTGGGGAAAGGGTAGACCGATATACACTGAAGCAGCAGTAGTCAGCAAAGGTAAGATTCAGATCCAGATTCACTTAAAACATTTAAATGTAGAACATTTAAATGTAGCTGTAGCTGTGTATATGTTATCTAGGCATTTCAGTTTCTGTTATGCTCACTGGATGTTCAATAGCGTTGCCTGAAAAGAAATGTATACTGCCAAATGAGACTTTCTTAGGGTACCCTGCCTTGTCTCTAGCTGCTGTGTCCAGGGGTCACGGGTTTTCCATAGGTCCTGTGCTGCATGTGCCAGCCTGCTGTGGAAGTCTGAAATGCATTGGAACATCTCAAATGAGGTTAGAAACCTGTTTAAGCAACTGAAATGACCCTGATAATGTGGACCAGGTTTTATTGACCACAATGGCTGTGCAGATGAATCTCACATGTAGACACTTAGATGTAAATTTTGTTGCACCAAATCCCTCCCCTGATGCTCTCTTGCTGACCTGTTGCTTACTAGTGGCACAAAGTGCCCGGCACTTTGCAGCTGGATGAACAAAAGTATGACCCTTGCTCCAAACAGCAGACAGTCAGAGCTCAAGACGAGGCACAACAGTAAAGATGCACAGGGTATATGGAGGGCACGTGGAGAAAAAAAGAGAAGGCAAGTGAAGCCTGGTGATTTAATAATTGTGTTAAGAGACATTTGAAGCCAAAGTAAACTTTAGGGAGGGATTTAAAGGAGATCAGAAATTCAATTTTGCAGGAGTGGGGGAATCTTCTACACAGCAATGTGGAAAACTTGTGAAGCTGTTTGCCTCAACATATGGTACTCCATGTAAGGGATCTTCTTGGTGAAGAAAAGAAGCTCTAAAGTTGATGTGACTGGCAAAATGATCCTATGGAATAAGCCATATGCAGTCAAAATGCCAGGTAGTCTGCAGGAAGTATATGAGTGGAGAAAAGTTACTTTTCTCAAGGACAGAGATCGTAAAAATAGTAATAATTTAGAGATGAAGTGATAAAAGACTTCACTGTATAACTGGGCAGGAAAGGCCTTATCTTCTGTTGTTTAAAAATAAAATCTCAATTATATTAGTTTAGATGACAGTACCTAGGCAGCTATCCAAGCTGAAGACTTGTTTATGGGCTTAAACAGTAAGTAGGATGATGGTGTTTTCCACAGCAATCAAGTAAGAAAGTAGCAGGGAAGGTGTGGGAGAAGAAAGATTAGAGAAAAATGCAAATAATCATTTTACCTGTCTATTCAATTAACATCTAGGCCTACTTTGTAGCTTCCTGAAGCTTCAGTGTAACATTCAGTAGATGACAAACATTCAAAATGAGGGACCCGCCAACACTTATTCAGGTAGAAATTTCAAATATTCTGGTATGTATTTCTCCACTATAAATAACTTTCTGCAATTTCAGTGTCCCAATTTTCTGTTGAAGGTAAAAAAAAGGAAAAAAAAAAGCAGAGAAGAAATGCTTCAACAAAAAGTTATACTTTTTGGTGCAATGTGTAGGCATTTGGGGAATTAAAGTACCTTATTGAAACATGGACAGAGATACAAAACTTACAACCTCATTTTTTCAAATATCATCTTCAAATACATACATACAAATACAGTTAAGGGACTGCTCTTTTTTTTTTATATTAAAGTTGGATATCTGATTACATTACTCCAAATTAGTGTTGTTACTCTAAAACCCTTATGTAATACTTATACTAGTCTTAATAAACCCCCCTTTGGAGATGGTAATTTTTGTTGGTGTTTAAGTAAGCAGCTTAGGTGAGAGGGACCTGGGGGTCCTGGCAGGCAGCAGGATGACCATGAGCCAGCAACGTGTCCTGGTGGCTAAAAAGGCCAGTGGCATCCAGGGGTGTATTAGAAAGGGTGTGGTTAGAAGGTCAAGAGAGGCCCTTCTCTGGTCCTTCTCCCCCTCTACTCTGCCCTGGTGAGACCACACCTGGAATATTGTGTCCAGTTCTGGGCCCCTCAGCTCGAGAAGGACATAGAACTCCTTGAAAGCTTCCAGTGCAGGGCCACCAAGATGGTTAAAGGAGTGGAACACCTTCCTTATGAAGAGGGAGGTGGGCCTCTTTAGCTTGGAGAAAAGGAGACTGAGGAGTGACCTTATTAGTGTCTATAAATATGTAAAGGGAAAGAGCCAGGAGGATGGAGCCAGGCTCTTAGTGATGGAAAGAGGTAGGACAAGGGGCAATGGGTGCAGGCTGGAGCACAGGAAGTTCCATGTGAATGTAAGGAGAAACTTTTTCAGTGTGAGGGTGACAGAGCAGTGGAACAGGCTGCCCAGAGAGGTTGTGGAGTATCCTTCTCTGGAGACATTCAAAACCTGCCCGGATGCATTCCTGTGTGATTTAGTCTAGGTGATCCTGCTCTGGCAGGGGAGTTGGACTAGAGGATCTTTCGAGGCCCCTTCCAAGTCCTAATGTCCTGTGATTCTGTGAAAAGACATGAGGGAGATAACGCTTGGTCTTTCTTGGCTGTTCATAGGTTAGATTACAATTTGTGTCATTTTAATTTTGTTACATTTAATAAAGGATGAACTCAGAGGAAGCATTATTGTTTATGGCTTGTATATTTTAACCGTGTATATGCAAAATAGTGTTTCACTTTTCTGGTACATAGCTGCTTGATTAAAAGAAACAAGTTACAGTGGTGACTGTAGACACTTTACCTTGTAAATTGTGTTTTAGAATAACTGCAACAAACAACATGTTTACAGCTAAGAGATACTTATAAAAAACCCTGGAACTTTGATCATGGGGGATTTTAATTTCACAGATACTTACTGGGATAACAAGTATGCAAAACCTGTAAGGTGGGAAGCATGTTTCCAGAGGCAATGCATAATTGCTTACTTACTGAAGTCAGTTTATTGACTGAACTTCATGATCAGAGGCTCTTGGCACCCAGAGCTAGGAAATTAGCCCATCTTCATAAATAGAGCAGGGTTGATCTAGGGATCACAAATTCACAATGCAGAAAAGAAAAGAAGATGAAGCAACACAATTAGTTCTGGCTCAGTGGAAATTTTAAAAAAAAATGCTATAAGGTGTTTTGATGGAGATAGTGTAAATTTAGGATGGTTTTTTTTCTGGAAGATAAACAGCTTTTCATTACATGCTGCAATATGAATTACTTGCACCTTCACTTCAAGTAGAAGGAATAGCTTGTGGTAACATAAACAACTGAATGATCTTGATGGAAACCATGCAAGATCTCATGACTGTGTGGGAAACCTGGTGCAGAAAAAAATGGGAATTATTTAAGAAACAGTTGGACATGCTGTAGCATCAATTCATTCAGGCTAAGTCTCAACAGGGGGAATGTAACTGAGACAATATGCTTAAACAGAGTGACAATAACAACATTTTTAAATGTCTGCTTTGGGAAGGGGAGAGATTGTTATTTACAACTTTAAAAAATGCAGAAGCTAAAGGATAATTAGAAGAACAAGAAGAAGTATCAACAAGCATGTTACACAAAATGTTTCAAGTATGAATAAAGGGCTTCCTCACAGATGGTGCATTTGCAGCAGACAGCAAATGAAATGGAAATGGTCACTAAAAAGTGGCGGTTAGGGTTATCAGGCGCAAAGGAATTAACCTAATTTATCAGGAAGTAATACGTTCCTTCTGCTGTGTGACTCTCTCACAAATGGAATGCAGAGAAGAGTTCTCGTAAGATGTTTCTGGGGTTTGTTTTATGTAAGTTTGTCATTGATTTCAAGGTTGCTGCTCTGGGATTAAACCAAGTGAAGGTTGGCCTTTGTGCCTGGCATCATGCCTACAAGTGGCTACATGGAGAAATATGGGAACAGAGCTTCATAGCAGCACAACCACTGCAGCTTGATACAGTGATGGAGAGGGTCTTGCTTCTGGGGAGAGTATGCAGCTTCTTTAGCTTTGTCATAGAAGTATAGGCTTTTGCACTGTACCTGTGAGAACACAGAATTTGTCCATGCAACCTTCACTGTCAGGTAAGTATTAATTCTTTCCATTATTTATCTTACATTTCTGAATACATATGTAGTAATCAGACTTTTGGGTCACACACGGTGGCACAAGGCAAGCTGGTTTTCAGGAGGCTGTCCCTTCATACTGACTCCAGTTCTGCTGTTTTTTTGGTTGCCGACATGTTTATTTTAGCTGCAGGTATATTAGAGGTATGAATCCATTGACAGTCTCTGACAATTCAGGTGGAGGTAAACACTGCACTGGAAAGAGTAGCTCTTTGATTTTCCACTGAAAATTCCTTATCATTTGTTGTACAATGACCATCACCTTCAGAATCTGCTTGGGGTTTGTCTGCATTCTGTATTGGTCTGTATTCTATATAGGAACATTGCACCTTACGCCATGCATATGCAGGCAAGAGATAGGACTTCCTAGTATACTGTAAAAAGCTTACATCTGCACTCCCAAATGAGACATTTGGACAACAAGGAGCAATAAAGCAATCAAAAGCACTCCAATGTGCAGAGAGTGTGAAGTTATCAAGTAAAAGACGGTGTCACAGTCAGTGAAAGAGAACACAAGAGCAAGGAGGATAAAGCAGCACTTCCAGCTCTGTATGACGCAGGCTAGACTTCGTGCAGACAGGTGAACAGAATTTTGATCCTCCCTGTTTATAGAGCTCTGAGAATTTATAGTATGGGTGAAAATGCATTTGCATTTAGAACTTCTTCAAGCTCAACAAAAAAAGCTTGTAATGTCAGTGGGATGCTGCTGTGTGGAAAGGCAAGCGATAAATCCATCGCTTTTTCATTTACTTCTCCATTTTTAGGAACTATTCTGGCAATGTATAAGTAATTAGTTGCTCTTTATTAATCTGTCTCTAATCTTTACTTGTCTATCAGAGCTGCTAAATTAAAAAAAAAGAAAAGGGTGCAAAGGCATTTCAACTGAAATACAGCAAATTGATCACCTGGATTCATTAAAATTACTTATGTATTCTGTGGCCGTAGTTATGGGAGAGATCAAAGTCAGTCATCGTGACTGTTCCTGCCACAGCCTTAAAATCAGTGAGGAGCATGGAGCATCAATAAGGGGCAAGTTTTCGAGCAATCTCACCACTGATTGAGGCTCATCATTGACATTTCCCTCTGTTTATTTTATCTGGCAGTGTTTTTATTCTTTAGTTCAAAGGTGATAAAAACATGGTGCTGTTATATTCTGGGCATGAGGAAATACACCTCTCAAATAAGATACAACACTGCAGATCTGTGTGTCCAGAAACTTTCCCTGGTACTTTAAAGAAAACAAAACATCACCAAATGAATAAATAAAAGCTTGTAGGAAGACTAGGTAAAAATGGAGAATGTTACTATGTTGATAAGAGAAATAATATTTAAGCTGTAAAATTTGTTACATGTACTGAAAATATGACCTCCCAAGGTCTCTAGCTGCTCATACTTGGTTCACATGGATCCCTGGACAAATTTCTGTCCCCCTTATGTGTTTGACTTCCTTTGTTGAAAGGGTAAAGCAGAGCAATAAGGGGTTGGACAAAATGTGTGTTGGTCTTCAGCTTACAGACAAACCAGGTTTCTTTTTTATTTTTTAATTTTTGCACGTAAAATTTAAACTTTCTGAAAATTTAAAGTTTTTTATTTTATTTTAAAATACGTCTTACATTTTGGCTTTACATTTGTAAAGTTTAACCTTTGAAGAAAAGGTCTCTAATTTCTTCAACACACCTATCATGGTTAATGTCTTAGTGCCATGAGTGGTCAGTACAGTCTTACTCATGAGCAGCATTTTTATCGAGACATCCAAGAGTAGCTCTGTTCTCAGGTTTTTATCTTGGCTTTCTGTGAGTCATCATAGTGACAAATATTTGTAAAAATAGCAAAATAAGTGCCATGAAATACATTTTTACTCCAAGAACAGCTAGCAGAATAGAATAGCTAGTTATTCACTACTTCATATAAAGCTTTCTCTGAAGGTAAGTTTGTTTCTAATGAAAGATTAAGGTGTGCCCACATGCCTTTCATTTAATTTCTTTTATGGCAGTAGGACTAGGCTAAAAGCAAAACGGTAACCATCTTGATGGCTCAGCCTGCTGGAGGGCCACCACTGGTCTTGAGTTAATTGCTTGCTATGGAGAAAAGGGGATGTGCTAAACCCTGCAGGGAGGAAGGAAGGAAGACATGTATACATACACATAAGCAAATCTGACAGTGGAGCAGAGCTACGTTAAGAGCACAAGGCCAGCAAGGCACAGTGACTTCATTCAGCTGGAAATCGTGTCTGTTCCAATATGTATTCACTGCAGCAAATGCAGCTTAGTAAAACTTTTATTCAGCAAGGAAACCTCCGTAAATACAGGCCTCCTGCATTTTACTCCAACTGCCACATTAGTGTGTGTTGTTGAAACATAACTTTAAATAGCTTATGAAGACATCCTTACGAATTCAAAATTACTGTACTTGCAGAAAAAGCAACAATATCCGTCTGTAAATCCTTTAATCATAAGCATTAAAGAATAGTTCTTCAGAGAATCACAGGCTGCTGACTAAAGTTTACATTTTCTTGAGTTGCTTTTGGTGCTGCTAGCTATTTTTCTCATGCACATGATGCTGATATGAAGTGACACTTGCACCTGTTGTCACCATCTTATGGTAATTAGCATAGTGCCCTAAGTAGTAGCAGGGCCATCACATCCAAACATAAGCCATTAACATATTGCAGCTGTCATCAGTAGGGAAAGCTAATGGAGTTAGTGGATTTGCACACTACTGCATACCTTGGCTCAGCTAGTGTAACTCCCCATATTGGGGTCATTGGGGATAGGAAAAAAAGAAATGTGGGATGTAGTCAGTCAGGAGTGAAAGAATACATTTTACTGCAGGTTTACTTTCATGTATTATGCATGTCCTTCAAGGTCACTGCATGATCATTTATAAGATTTTAATGAGATATCAAAGTGGAAAGAATGGAATGTAATTAATGTGATCATACAGAGAAGATACAGGTATAAAATCACATCCATGAGGCAGTCAACAAAAAGTGGGAGCGAGTGGTGAAGAGAAAAAGAAGGACTCTCTGACCGGATTTCAGCCCATGCAACAATAATCTTTTCTACTGTACTTTCAGCCACTTAACACCCTGCCAAACAGTTCTCTCCAGCTAACAGCGAAATAATGGAAGGAATTAGAGAAAATGCATTCCACTGCTGCTCTTTGAATATAGGCTACCTGCGCTTGCACTCGTCAGGGGAGAAAGGGTGGCTTGTGGCTGAAAGTATACTAGTCCTACAGCAGTGTGATGCTTGTGGGGGTTACATATTTTATTATTTCAAATCCTCTTGCTGACAGTCTCTGACAATCCTGGACTAAACTGAAAATTTAAGATCTATAAAGGAACATATTTTTAAATACTCTTCTAGAGCATTTTCTTTGTGTAGGGGCCTGAGAATGTGCAGAGACCTAATAAACCCTTCAGTAGGAAGAGTTCCTTTGAGGCTTTTCCTAAGATTACTGATTGTCCCCAGCCCACTCCAGTTTCCACCTTCTTTTTGCCACACAGGCACTTTGTATAAAGGCTCATCTTTGTATATGCACTCTGTTTTAAATTTTAGTTTTCATTGAGGAGGGTGGGGGAAGGGAGGAAAGGGGAGAGGAGACAACCGCAACTCAAATTGCCAGTGTCTGGATCGGTGTCCCCAGCACAGCCAAGTGCTCTGATGGTCCCCAGTGTCCGTGCTAGGCTAGTGCTAGCATTTCTGTATAGGAGCTGGCATAAACACTGGTGAGCAAAGGGGAGGAGAGGCCGTCTCAGCAGCACAAAAGGCAACCCGATCCAGGTAACTAAATTAGACGCTAACCCTGCCTCACTTAACTCTTCCCATTTTGGCCTTTGGTAAACCACACAATCCAACACTTTCAGATGTGGGTTAGTAATTTACCTAAATTTTTAAGTGGAAGCAGACACCCATGCTAGAAAATACTTGCCTTATACCATGAAGAACTCTGTTCACACTTCTGCCCTTTCTTACACACTCTTCCTTTTTTCTTTTTTCTTTTTCTAGGAGGCCTTTCCAGAAATACAGTTATTTGGATAATACTTTTATCAAAACTGTACTGTCAGCCTGAAGTGCTTCCAGGGACTGTCTCGGGATTTGTGTTGTCAGTAGGACACAGAGCCCTAAGTATGACCTTTGTTGTCCGATTCATGTCCCCAAACCCTGAATGCTCCATTGGAAACACTGAACATCTTCAATTAGTGTTACTAGTGTTCACAGTCTGAGCCATTTGAAAAGGCAAATGTTTGTAAAAATCTTCACTCTGTGTAAAATCTTCAGTGCATGTAAAAAAAGGATTCATTTTTTAAAGCTGTAGATCTTTTCTTTCAACCTAAAACATTTTTTAAATAGTGTTTTTTATATAATTTTAAATAATTGCTTATTCTCACAGAATAAAGTAACTTAGTTTTCCCCATCCTACTAACATAATTAAAACCCAAGAAAACAATGTTTTAACATCTAAAAAGAAATGAGAACTGAAGAAAATAAAAGAAGTGGGTTATATCAAAACAAGGTCATTTCAGAGGTATAACAATATGTATATTTGCTAAGATATTTCCACTTCACAAGTAATTTTTGTCATAATTCTTACATTTGACAGAACCTTCGAGTCAATACTTCTATATGGCAGGTTGCTTGTTAGTTAATGGCAATGCGTGCTTTTTTTAAGCTGTTTTATTTGCAAGGCAAGCAGCTGTCTAAGCTGACCTTCTAAGATGTTTGTTCTGGGAAGAAGACCTTATGGATATAAGTGGAGAATGACACAAAGACTAGGAAACAATGAACAAGAGGAGCTCCTGATTGGGATTCTAGGGAAAAGTGATGAATAAAGCAAAACCTAAGAATTTATCCTTTACATAGGTTCTATGTTTTAGTCTTTTTCAACTTCACCTAATTTTCTGCTTATCTTCCTTCCTTTTTCTTTAGTGTTTTCTGATGTCTTTCCCAGCTCTGCTACCTGTTCTTAACCTATGCCTAATCTCTTTTTCTATCTCCACCACTTAATATATTGCCACTGAAATAGCTGTCCAGAACCACGACTTTGCTAGAGATGATGGAAGAAAGGATAATGTGAGTAGCATCTCTCTCCTTACTGAAGGAACTCTTTGCATATGTGGAAGGCCAGTTCAGCCCACAGCAATATCCCCCTAATAATACCTTGGAAAACTCATTGCACACAGGACTGACGTACAATATCATTCCCAAAGTAAAATGTTCTTATCCAGCAGCACTTGGCAGTTCCAGCAGCTCCCTAATCTGTGACTCCCTCCAGCGGTTGGTTCACCATAGTTTACAAAAACACGTTCACAAACATGTTTTTTTAAGCTGGCCATGGTAAGGTCTAGGCAAACAGTGCTGCCAAAATAATGCCAAATGGAGGCAGGAGACAAATGAAAAATAAAAAAACCCTTCACTTTTAGTATCTGTTGTTACAGAGGACCAGGACTGAGCACCTCCCTCATGATGCTCCACTGAACATGACCCTTCAGTCAGGTACTGTGGGAGACAGGACAGACTGATGTTCGTCTGCTGCTGCCAAAATCTCTTGTCATTGTCCTGCGTGAAGATGTGTCCTATGTCCTAGTTTCACAGTTACGTTGCTTTTTTTCTACAGAAGGAGATCTTTTTGTTCATTTCCCCAGTCTGGCTGGTGAAAAATGACATAGAAAGCAGAGAAGGACAAATTTTGAAGTGGGCACATGGCAAAAAATTGAAGACATGACAAAAACCTTCCAGTTTCTATTTCTGACCCTATATAAACAAATTAGATTTTAAAGGGAAAGTCATTTTTGGAAAGTCGAGATAATCCCAGGCCTAGAAAAATCAAACAATTTAAAATTCATGAAGAATTCATTCTTCCTATTTATAAAAGGTTAAGTTCCCCTAAGCTATGAAAGAAAAACACCCTCTGAAGACCTGGGAAGGCAGTAAACACTGGTGGCAAGTGACAGGAATTGATCCTGCTTTTCCGTGCCTGTCATGTCTCTAAATTTTATTTCCACCATTTCTAGGGTACTGTGATAAGAGAAGCAGGGATAGGAAAAAGGATTGAGCCGAGGCAAGACTATGGCCTGAGGGCGATGGTACCTGGGTCTCTGACTTTTTCTCAATTAGTAGGTCTCCCCGCCTGACTGCGAGATGTGCATCTAACTGGGGACTTAGACTGTTGCAAGGTATTGATTAGCCATAATGTGAAGTCAAATCTGAATAAAAAAGCATTGTGATCAAAAGCCTTCCATTGGAGACAGCATGCCCTCCAAGTCAAGGGTCTGCAGAATCTGATGAGCTCTGTTTCCTTTTTGTCTGAGAGAGATTTCCACGGTTTACTCATAAAGGCTCTCTTGATAGGAATGTCCAGTGGGCCCTCTGTCAAAAAACCTGATGTCTCAGATTTGACAGGTGCTTGTTAGTTTTTCATCCCAGATCACTCAACATGCACACAAAACTAGAAGAGACGATGGCTAATAATGCTACGTTTCAAGTTGACTGCCTTGTCATTTTTGCTGGAAAATTCACTGATTCAACCACTAGCATTAAATTGTCTGCATTAAAGGAAAATAAAGCATAGCCAGCCATGAAATGTATTGGTTATCCAACTGCTAGGACTTATGCAGCTCAATACAATTCATTGCATTGCCTTGTTTGATAGGAACAGTTTATCCAGATCACACGTAAAACAAAGTAAACTGCTGCTCTATTAAAAACAACAACAGAGAAATCTGCAGCAGAGAAAATTGAGACATCCATTTTAATTCATTTTGTCTTTTCCTGGAATTTAGCTTTCCTCTCACTGAACACTTTTGTGAATGAGGAAATGATTCTCCACACCTTTATTTGCTATGAATAACATAATTTTAAACAGTGTCAGTCTACTAGGATGACACATGAACCTGGATTTCTGCTCCATCATAGTTCCATCCTTTGTGGTTTCTCTCCAAAACTCAAGGAAGGATGGAGGTTTATTTTTATGGACTATTCATATGGAGAATTTACAAGCCAAGGGTTTATCCCACAGGAATGATATATTTTGGTAATATCATCTCTGGACGTTGTTGTAATTAGCTCCACGCTTTGTTTCTTCTTTTGTAGATCATTATCTAAATCCCAGGGCAGCTCAGTAGCTGTGTGGTGATGGTGGACTGTGGGACTCACTGAAGGTTAACAAAAGTTCCTATTCATACTGGTGTATGAGATCTATGGAAATGGAACAGAAAAGACCAAAGTTTTTACTGGATAAAATATTGCATGACACATTTGTAGATTTTTTTGAGTCAATTAGTGAAACGGGTGTTTACACTGAGATCTTATAAGTGATACCTCGTACTTGAACTGCCTTCTCTTATATTTGAAACATTTTTTCCTCTAAGGCACTACTTGCCCTATATATCTGCCAATCCCCTTCACCCCAAAGTCATGGTTCTTCCCTTCCCCCCCGGCCCCTTCCAGCACTGATGATCGCTCCCAGAAGTCTCACCCAGGTAGGCTGGGATTAGGGCTCAGTACTTTCCTGTGCCAAAAGGGATTTAAATAACACTGACCCCCTTCCAGAGAAGTATCCTGACCACGGCTGTATGAACTGCCAGAGCATCATAGCTAGAGCTTTTGCAAGTGTAAGAGTATCAGCACAGGCACTGTGCAGGGGTGCAGGGCAGCCCTCCATCCGGGTGGGCACCAGATTCATTTCATGCTTGTTATAGTGGTTGACAAATTATTTACTTGATGAGAAAGAGCAGAAAAGAAACAGTGGCAACAAAAAACCCCTAAAGAAGCAGAATTAATCAATCCAAATTGTGCTTCTTATGAGGTTGCTCCTGGCTCTGGTACCAAGCCGCAAAAGCCCAGCTAAAGGAGCTTTTTTTTTTTGGTAGCTGCAGTCACTGCAAATCCCTGGCAGGTATGTTCACAGCCATATATACAGGATGAAGAAGAGAGGGAGGAAACAGATCACCATTACAAAGCTTGTGAGAAGAGGAAGCCTTAAAACACAAGCAGGTGACATGAGATTCATGATGCCTGCATGCATAGAGGCACGAACATGAGTACCTTGCAGTGATCTCAGGGTGAAAACCTTGTGAGGTACTCAAGCCAAAGCCCTGTTACAATCTGGTTTGCACTACTGCCTTCCAGCAGGAGCAGGTGGAATGAGAAGTTTCTCCTTCCCCGGCAGTGTTTTCTGTTTCAGGGTGAGCCCAGTGTGGGCCTTTTCCATCTATATACCAACAAATGACTAAGGTGTGAGTTATTTCTCCAGGCCTTCAGCCCCCATTGCTCATAGCACTCTACTTCCAGCCCTTCCCAGCACAGCTCAAGGTTGTGAAAGCATAATGGAGCCCAAAATATTTCTTGCTGCAAAGTATTCGTTGTGGTAAATGTCGACTATAGCAATAAGGCACTGAGGGCTGTGCATTAGCAAGCTATTAGTGCATGCTGAGAGTGCTCTGGTTGCCTTCTAATGCACATTCTGCAATGGCCATTATGGAGTATGACTCATTATTTTTACATTTATTTCACATTTTTAAAAATCCTTTTCAAAACACTTTTGCACAATTTCAGGAGATGTGTTTTTTTTCACAAGGAAAAAAATGGTCCTTATGAATAAAATGTGAAGAGAAAATGGTAGGCAGAGGTAGTCTTCAGTGCTTCTGAGTAAATCCGAAAGTGACCGATTCTTTCTTACCCTACTCTGTTTTCTTGTGTTTTTTTAATTCTCATGGACTGATCTGTCTCCTCCCAGACACATCCTTCTGCCTTTGCAGTTTCAGTGTATGATTGTGCAGCCATTTTATTAAAAATAGCACGTTGGCAGATGCATGACAGTAGGTTCCCATGTTTCACATCAGAAAAAAGCAAAATGTCCATAAAAGTCATATATTGATACGTATGGCCTCAGAGGGGCAAGAAGTCACATGTTCTTTCTTTGAGCCTCTCACTTCTGCCTCTGTCCCATAATTGCCTTTGCTTATCTCCTGTCCCCACAAAACGTTGAAATTTTTGGTCATCTGCCTTTCCCCTCTCACACATCAAATGCAATGGTGTGACTGATACGCATAAAACATGGTATTGGTGTAAGCAGGTTGGAATTACAACTGCTAAGCCTGCTAAGAAAAATAAGGTTACGATCAATTAGGCTAGGATTAATTCTGCCTAATCACCCAACGGAGGTGTTTAAATTAGGACTATAAATGCTCTAGGCTGCCTTAATAATGAAGTGAAAGTTAGATGCCTCCAAAATGTGTTTCATCCAACCTAAGGGCTAAATAATCCTCTCTTTTACTGACAAGACTTTACATGACAGTTCTTCTAATTTTGCCAGCTAAATGATACGAGTAATCCAACCTGGGAGGAATCTGGGCCTTCCCTTTTTCACAGCTCTGCTTCACTACTTAATGGTTAGGTATCTACAGTGTGAATACATGTTCTTAAAACATCAGCTGTCTCCGTAATACTGGAATGTCAAAATAATGGTGTGTTTTACTGTTGATATCTGAGTAGCATGCTATGAGGTCCTTTGTGAAAATGCCCTGGAGAAAGGATGTTTAAAGAACGGATTGGGAAAAAATATAGAAACTTAGAAGGTATTTGGCAGGGGAGCATGTAAAGATCACAATTCTTTGCAAAACAATTGTGCATGTGAGTGGGAGGACGTAATACTGAAGTGCTGAATCCATTTCTTTTTTTTTTTTTTTTAAAATATAGGATAGTTTAAATATATATGGAATCAGACACGCCGCTACTGAATAAAACTGACACCGAAGGAATATTCAATGTTATGTTACAGCCTCTGAAAACATAGCAAATGTCAGAAATTCCTCTTTTAAAGAGTCCTCACTCTTGTTCAATAACTTCAACTGTCAGAGCATGGAGCTGTATCAAAAAGGGTTTCACAGAATCAAAAGGTTTGTTTCTTAGCAACTCTGTCAACAAATTTAAATTGCTGCATATCATGGCTGTTCCATAATCATTTGCATGCAAGATTTGTAAACACAGATTTTCATTGTGCATCCTGTTGTCATGGCTGGTAGGGAGGCAAAGGGGGACAAATACTTCAGGGCAGGGGCAATATAGGTGCCAAAGCCTAAACAAAAGGTTCTTTGTAGCTCACTTGACCAAAATCTTGTCTAGTTCACTTTGTCCATGAAGTAGAAACTGCAGAGACAGCAAACCCTGGCATAGATGTAGTACTGCAGTAGTCCACGAAGTCAAAGGACTGATTTTTGTTGTTGTTGTTGTTGTTGTTACAAAAAACATTGAGGATGATATTTGGACCTTGTTTGCACAGTAATCCAGAGGCCCACATGCACTGCAAACAAACATGTACACTAGCTTTAAATAAACTTGTTTAATGCTTTGTTATACCGATAACATAATAGCTGAGGTATTATGAGACTCAGTTGCTGGGCATTTGCCTGGGACTGTAGGAAGGTTTTTGCAGCCTGAGCTCAGGGCTGTGTTAGTGCAACTGCTGTACAAAGTGCTTGGAAGCTTTTCAGACACGTCTCAATGAACTCCAGCCACTTATACCTCAGAAATGGCAGGCTGACATACCTTTGCCCCTTTTTTTGCTAGCATCATTAAAGATCATGGTTAGGGAGTGATGAATATAGCTCATTTTAATTTTTATGTCATTTCAATTATATTTATTATTTGCTGAGTGCCTATAATGCATATGGTACTAGAGGACACACTTTATTTAATGCAATGCCTCTTAGATCCACTTTATATAATAGGCTAAGGATATAGAATATATATGTCTGAATGTGCTCACTATGATATAATAGACTAAGAGGGTGTGCACACTTTATATGTTTATGTTTTCAGATTTAATGAAATCATCTTATCTCACACATCTAATGGCTCATATACAAAATCTCAGCTCATTTCACATAATACCTCTGTTATAGGTTTAGTGTTATTTATTTGTATCGCAGTAATCCCAGAGTCTCCTGCTCTAAAAAAGTGCTGTGAAAAACTGGAGCAAGAGACCACCTTAAAGAATTTGTAGTTTATAAAAATAAGAGAGAGAGAGTGTAGGCATAGACTGGCAAAGTGACAGATCCAAGTTCATAGTCCAGGTATGTGATATAGATAACATGGGGTGTTGATAGCAAGCGGGCTAGGAAGCCTGGCTTAGAGTCACCCAGAGTAGCCTACCTCCAAAATTCTTACAGCCATGCCCCAAACCCTGCCTCCATTTTACCAGGAACCCTGAAATTCCCCTCACTGAGCCATTATATGTATAAGTATTTCAAGAATGTTTACTATATGGTGGGATGGGGTATGCCTCCCTCCCTTGACATGTGACTGGCAGAGAGATGTGCATTTTGAGCATCCCTCAGCACTATAGCCAGCTCCTGGATACAGGAGTCAGTGTGTGGGACCAGAGGGCTTAAAGAAGATCCTGTCACCCAGCCCATGGGTTAGGTCATGTTACCTCTATATTTTGCTCTGTTCTTGGAATGGCTTTACACCTTTCCCGTTCTCCTTTACCCCTGCTTTAGGATTCATGTACCCACTGCCTATGAAATAGATAACAGAAGCCTCATAGCAGCACCAAAATAAAGCAAACCCCAAACCTAAACAAAACCCATACCTGAGCCGTGAAACAGATCTTAGAGAGGGGATTCTGAAACTCTCCAGAAGCATCAAATTCAGATGTATATCAATCACAGGTACGAACAACCAGACTCAGTTGTTATTTATATTTATATATATATACATAAAAGAGAAGATTGTGTCTCTTTTTCGCCTGGCCCCAAATGACCTCAGCTGGTGAGAAAACTTTTCCCCTCACCTTGTTAAAAGAGAGGAAAAAATACAACAAAGCCCAGTGCATACTATTGATCAGGTAACAGACTACAGGAAAATTTGAAAACAGAGATAAACAACAGATGGCAAAGTCCATTTTTTTTTGGCTACCGGAGGACACAACAAAAGACGAAGAACAAAATTCACAATACACAAACTGAAATCAAAGAGATGATCCTTCCAAACACTTGTTAGAGATGCTGGGAGAAGGTTAAGTTTTAATGGAGCTG
This sequence comes from Zapornia atra, assembly GCA_013400835.1. Classification (NCBI taxonomy): domain Eukaryota; kingdom Metazoa; phylum Chordata; class Aves; order Gruiformes; family Rallidae; genus Zapornia; species Zapornia atra. Next base: position 101,262 of record VZTU01034978.1, read on the forward strand.
AGCAGCACCATCATTCAACAAAGTTGGGTGTTTTTTTTAACAGTAGGATGTAAATTTGACTCAGGTCACAGGTGAAAATACTTTTGGTGCATCGTTGCCTAGTCCCCAGGGGTAACTGCATGGTTTGGAACTGCAGACGGTCCCTTCTCAGAATATAACTAAGTTGAGGTCCCAGCCCTGCCAGAGACTGACTCACACTGAGGAGGGATAAAAGCAAACCTCAGCATCTGACCAGCTCAGCCCAGACACAGCAAGAAGAGCTGGTCTTAGCTGGAGGATAAATGAAGAACCAGAGGCTTTGTGCAAATATAAGCCCTTACTGACAGAAAGTGTCGTAGGTGTTAGATTCTCATCTTCAGAAGTACTTAAAAATCTTCAGTTTTTCCAAACCTTAAACAAGTTGAACATTTAGTACCCATCCACAGACAATACAACTACTCAGAATGAAAATTGTACACCAGATCATCTGTACACCAGGTGCTGTGATGACTTGCATGAGACTTACTGTCCTTGTGGTAATCTAGTGAAATTCACTTAAACTTTTTCTTTGTTTTATGGCTCAACAGCCTAGAAAACAATGAAGCAAGCATGATTGTTTATTGATGTCTAATTATTATGTGGGGAATTTGTTAAGATGTACTTCAGGGAACATGAATGGTTGTGACATAATTCCCATGACAGACGTGCCACTGTAAATCAAGAAAGAAATGGTTGTCAAAGAGGGAGGACAAGCCCACTGTGTGCCGCAGCTCTGTCAGACTGGCTGTGCCGCTTCTCAGCACCATCTCCAGAGTTTCAGGAAGGAATAGGTGTGCCATCAACACACACAAAAGTGTCTTGTTACACCAGTTGTCGATTGATTTTTCTTATGATGCTGATTGATTTTCTGATGATGTTCGTGAACCTCAGCATTACAATAGAGGAACACAAACAGTTGCCCATCTTCTGGGTATGACAAATAAAAGAGCCTCTTCACAGCTTTCTTTGGGAGCATACTGTCAGAGGGTCTCCATGAGAAGGAGCTAACCTTTAACTATAACAGGGCTGACATTCACAGATGCAGGTAATTCCTTTAAAATGAAAAAAAAATCTTCCAAATATTGTTTGATAAATCTATCTGTTTCTAGGATCAGTTATTGTCTTGAATACTACAGCTTTCTACATTGACAGCTTCTGTCTTCTGCTGCATCTAAATTTTGGTGCAGACTGTACAACCACAAAAAGCTGAGATTTATCATAACATTGCAGGGACTACTAGTAAAGACCACCATTTACCTATTCTTATTGAATTTACTGAACTTGGCAACCTTTATGTTTGATTGGTGTTTCTTTGACTTTGGTGTATCCTCAGGCTGGACACAGCCGGGATGTCGAAGAGCCATATCCACAAAGCTCCAAGCTGCACTCCTGTCCTTGGAAGCATTGTATTGCTTCCCAACTGATACTCAGTACAGTTAGAGCTCATCATCTGCACTGCTCTTCATTCATTTCATAAATGTGTAGATCCATATGCAAGAAATGGCCTCTGTGATTATCCTGTCTGATCTCCGATGTAACATGCACTTTAGATTTCCTTAAAAATATTCCAGCTTGAATTACTAAAAAATCTCAGGAAAAATAAATCCAATATGAATTAAAAAGTGCTAGCAATAATAATAAAATATGCTACTATCAGCCTTCAGGAACTGTTCCAGTGGTTAGTTTGTTCTGTATTAAAGATTTGTGTATTCTGAAACTGATTTCTTTTTCCCCTCAGGATTTTATTATTCCTTGATTAAAGGGTAGAAGAACCTTAATTATCAGAATTCTATTTTTCATATAGGTTCTTACTGGATGAGATCACAGTACGCTGGGCATTGTTTAAAATAGCTTTAGCTCCATCACCTTTCATTATAGCAAACGCTTTATAGCATTCTTGTTGCCCTTTTCCAAGCCTGCCCCATTTGCCTAAAATCCTTCTTGAGATATATAGAGAATTTCAATATCAATAAAGATACTTCCAAGTAAGTGGAAGCAAAAGTCATTTAAGCTCTCCAACAGCTACTTGAGATCTCTTTATACAAACAACAGCAGTTACCCTTTTGGTAAAGAGTGGCATTCAGAACTGATTCCCTTGCTTTGATATCTAAACCTTTTTCCAGAGTTACTGCTTCAAAGGATTTTCCTGTCATATGATATGACCCGTAGTCTATGTTTTCAAACACACTGTGTGCAGCTGTATTTGTAACACCTATTCCTTGTTTGCATGAGTGCTTATTACTTGTAATTCCACAGCTCTTTGGTTGTCTCTGGCACAACTGCTTCTGCAGCCGGCCTGAGTGTTTGTGATAGTGTCTACCTATGCAATTTGCTTACTGTCTCTCCACTAAGCCTCTTATGAAGTGTAAAACACTATGTCCAGGTGGTAATTATCTCATTTGCTTCAGGAGTTTGTTCCTTCTCTTGCATCATCCTTCTTTTTAAAAGCTTCTTTTCTGTGGTTGAGGAAACCTTTGCAGCCCCACTTCTAAGGGGGGCTTTGATCAACAGAACTAGGATGACTTTCCTTGTCACAGGCAGCATATAAGTAACCCTTTCCTCCCAGAAATGCTGCACGCATATGCCAGAATGAATTCAGAACTGTCTTTCTTTGTACCTCGTGAATCAAAACTCAGTCTGATAAGCATACAATTTTTCCAAACAGGGCAAGCATTTTCTTTAAATCTGAACTGGGCTCTTGTTTAGTCTTCAGTCTAGTGTGCCTCTCCACACTATTTGTCAGGACTCAACATTTCTTCTTTTTCTTTTTTCCAATGAGATCTTTTCCATTTTGACTTCTTTCTTTCTTTTTTTTATTTTCATCCCAAAAAGTAGCAGAAAACTAGACTTTTTTTCTGGTGTGATCAAAATGCTAAAAATGGCTTTGGAATCAGGAAATGTGGCTATGCCTCATAAAGCTTCTGTTTCTGGTTCATTTTTAGCTGCAGCATGCTTGTCTCTTTCTGGAGTTACTGTACTCTTGTGAAGACCAGATGTGTGGATTCCTGATGTCTCTTACACTTGAATCATCTGTATTTGCAATTGCAAGTGGCACAGAAACAGCTTCTCCTGTTTGAAGGCTTATCATTTCAAGCTTTCTTGATTTCCCCACTCACGACAGAGTAACGCTGTACCATCTGCAATCCTCTGGCTGTGTGCCACTAAAACTGCTGGCTGAAATAATTTTCAGCTTCACACCAAATCTGCCATGGAAATACAAGCCCCACTTAGGTGCCTTCTAGCATGCTGTATTAAAAAGAGTATAACCAAACACTGGAACTTAAACCACACTCCTGAAGCTGTTCTGGTGAATAGGGAGTCTGTTTTGCTAGTCATGAGATGGGCTTTATACCATCCATTTCTCCAGGGTCCTTAGGGTGGGATGCATTTCACTTAATGGACCCTAAGGACATCCATGCCTCAAACTCCTATTTTTTTCTTTATTGGCTGTTGGTAGGATGAACCCTTAATTGTCTTTCCTACACAGTTTTGGAATTTACAGTAGAGTTAGAGGAATTTTAATGCTGTCCATTTAATATTTCTCTCTCTATTGTTACCTCAGACCACAAACATCACTTATCTTGACAAATAATGCTGGATATTTTGCTGAAATAAAGCCCCAATGAGGGAGTTTTGCTGAAGTGAGGAGTGTGCAGGGAGAGGAGGTGATTAAACCCATAGCCCCAACTCTGACCTCCCTCCTCACTGGGCTGATTCAGGAAACACGTGATTGAAATTCTTGACACCAAGTGTAATAAGGACCTCGCCAGGGTCAAGCATGGCAGCAAGATAACAGAAATATTTAACAACTAAAAAGGGGGAATAAGAGCTCCTTACTTTTATTGCTCTCATATAGTGACCTAGGAACTTACAGCTGCTTCTCTGTCCTTGCCATCATCCTTGCAATATGCTCACAGATCTCTTCCAGCAGGATATTTCAAACTGCAGAGCACTTTCCATTTTCAAACACAATAAATCCACTCATTATTACTAAATAAATCAGCCAATTAAATACATCAGATGTATTTAGACAGATTCTCCTATGGCTATCTGCTTTGGTGCAGCTGACATAAACTCTGTATTGACTTTATTAATGAATCCACCTCCAGCCACAAATCTGTATGCAAACTGTCATGGGAACTCTGGCATTAGCCCCATTTTCCTGTTCTTCATACAGTTACGGTCTACAGCTGCTATCTACAATACTTGCAGGAAAATATCACTTTGTGGAAGTGTCTGTCACACAGACACTCCCGTGCTTGAGCTTCAAGCCTCTGTCCCTTTCACGCAACTCCAAATAAGCCTCTGCAAAAACACAGTTGCAAATGCAAGGTGCATAAAAGCAACAACTCTGAAGACAGGACACCTGCCAATAAATTTATCAGAAGCTATTGTCACAAGCATTTTGTCACAAGCATTTTGTCACAAGTTAGTGCAGGACACTCGTTTGATCATGCAACCATAGGAAAAGGTGTCACCAACCCCTTTGCCCTGTGCAGTGGAGCTTGTTCGCAGGGGCCATCTTAGGTCTCACTGTATCCACACACAGCCTGGCTATGCTTTCGTCTTCCCTTTGGTAGGAAAGGTTTTCCTGCAGCTTAATGCGAGCCCTCAGATGAACAAAAAAGGGAAATAACCTACAGGTGTACAAGGGGGATCTCACTGGAGGTTGCCTTGTAAAATTGCTCCCCAGAAGGAGTTACAATTTGGACTAAGGTACCAACTCTCATAATATTTCTGACAGGCTTATTTGTTTGACTTTATCTGGCAAGATTGCTGCTTATTTTATTTAGATTGTTTTGGGAATAGTATCTACACAGCGATCCGATGAATACAGTGTAATTAATCAATTTTCTTTATTTCATCTGCATGTAATAATGAAAATATATAATAATCACTAATATGTCCTCCCTGAATGAGAAAAATAAATGTACATAAACCAGATGATGAATGCCTGGTGAAATATCTTTACTCCTGTAACACTGACGAAGACAAGCATATTGCTGTTGTTTATCTGAAGTCTTGTAAGCCTTTCATCTACTGATAAAACACTGAGAGGTCTGTTTGTTATGAGGACTATCAAACATCTGATTCTGATAATATCTGGAACCACTGCTTATAGCTGTTGTCCACAGTAGATGTTGAACACAGGCGTTTAACCCCTCCAAACCTTTCCTAATAGATGCAGTTAGTGTGGGCTCTTATAACCCTACAGGAATAATATCCGTCACAATTGACCCATTCTCTTAGCAACAGTGAAAAGAAAATAAACCCCAACAATCCTCACGGTTACCTTAGCTGTCACTTAAATTTGCACATTAAACACTGCAAAATCATGTTTTCTTTCAGCCAGATGGTGTTACCGAAAGGAAAGAAACATGAGAATCTCTAATATTCAAGACTCTGCTGCCCATTTTCTTAATGTTCCTGAATGAATGTTTGAGCTTATTATACTAATAGAGGCCTGCCAAGACTTTGGATTTATTGCTCTAAATCAGTGGAGTCATTGTCATTATTAGACCAGTTGCTAGTCAATACTAAAAAGCATTCATTAGCTGCAAATGACAGAAATGGTACTACTCTATAGATTTTTTTTATTGTTGTCCAGAAAGCATGCTTCCTTTTGAAGGGAATAATGAGAGAAGAATTAAATGAGAGGTCAGTAAGGATTTTACTGATAAGGAGAGCGATGTGGTAGGAATCTCTATGCTATTGCAGAGTTGTTTTCTCATTTTCCTAAGAGTTTTTATATGTATAATGATTTGAGGACAACAGGAGTATTAGTAGTGTCTGTGGGTAATTGCTGCATAAGCTTTTAACAATAGCTTGCATGTTGTAATTTAAAATCAGTTTACTTCAGTGAAAATGGTACCATTAATTGTTTTTGCATACTCCTCCTTTTGCTCTTGGATATTTTGTTTTATTTGGGGCCCCAGATGCATGGGAGACTCAGTTCAGACATCCCTCAGGCTTAGACCTTTTCTTGACTGTGGATATTTGCTCTGGTTTTGCACATTACGGATTTTAAGGGCCTGAGCTGGACTTCTCAAAGGCGTTAAGTTGGGTCTTCTCCTTCTGTAGCCCCTCAATGGGAACTGGGCACCTAAATCCCTTAGGTTCCTTTTAAAATCTCAGCTACGGTTCTTTCTAAGAGGCCTAACAAAGAAAACAGGCTTTCAGAGGAGCTGGCACCTAGTAGCTTCCTTTGTTTTCAATGGGAGTTGCAGAGTAATAAGCCTCTACGAAAATCTTTCTGCTCATTGTGGCTTCTAACTGGGAGCTGAGTTCTTCAGAAATGCCAGCCAACAACTACTACATGAAGATGATATCTTAGGATGACAGGTACTTTGACAGCGCACAACAGTTAAATAACAACTGCTGAATGTGTGTTATATTTGGAGGTAACTGCATTAAAACGGCTCTTCACCCTTTAAAGAGAGATGTTCCATTTTTTCCACCCTGAGAGCAGCCTGGCTGCTCTCCCTTTCTTTTTAGACTTATATCAAAACAATGAAACATTCAGATGAACATTTCTTCCAGTACAACATTAACATGATGACACAATAACCAAAATAATTATAGTCCTGGAACATTATTTTCTTTTTAAGTAGTCTGAGTCTCCGAGAGAAGAGCCTGCTTAAATTGGATCTTCAAAGAGAAATGCATTGCCACCAAAATAACAGTTGATATTAAAAACAAAACAAAACAAAACCCGAAAACAACAACCTAAAGGAATCTAAGCTTATTAGTGAAACATTAAGTTTTAAAGATCTAGGCAATTTCCAGAGATCTTATAATTAACAAAGGAAACATTTGGAGTGCATTGTATTTTCTGATTGTTAAAACTGTCATAATTCTATTAGCAACTTTAAAAAGAAAAACATTAGAGAAAATATTGCCTAATTGGGAATCTTATTACCTTCTCTTAATTAGCATGCAATTAACTCCTCTTTTGATAAAGGGCTCTGGCTTGCTATTTTATGACTGACAAGCAAGGACATTGTCCAGAAAATCTCTTCTTGTGCTGATATTTAATCATAAGTACCTGAGTTACAGGATTTTTCTCCTATAACTTGGAGACTAATCCATTGAGTGTCTCGTTATATGAGCAATTTTTACTTATGCAGACAATGCTATTGACTTCAGTGAGTATAGGTCTGCAGACCAATCCTTAAAAAAAAAAAGCTTGGTTAAAAAACCAGTCATTTTAAAATATAGATATATGATCAGCTATGGATACCTGATTCTAACTGCATAAAGCAAAAGAAAAAGATGAGGGGGAAAAATGCCTAGAACTCTCATTCAACAAAAGCTCCTGTTTAAATAATTAACGTAGATTGTGCCCAATGTATAAATTTCTCTCTAAGAACCTCCTTCTTCCATGGAGAGTTGAAGTTTTGTTGAATCTTCTATTTCCAACTCTGAAGTCAATTTGTAGGAGCTGGTGTGTAAAAGCACTTTAGTAGGGAAAAGCAGCAATCTCAATGCATCAAAGTTAGGTGGTAGCGGGGTTATCACTCCGTGAAAATCACATAAACATTCCCCATATGAAATGTTATTCATCAGGGCAAAACCCTCCAAGGATTTCAAATATGACAATGGTGTCATGAAACCTTTTTTTGAAAAAGGAAAAATTTATTTCACTGCTAAGATTGATTCTGTCGCCATGTAGCAGGCAGTGTGACGAGGCAGGGAATGAACATAATTGAGAAGAGAATTAGCAAACCTTAAATATCTGCTGCTGCAATATCATTACCCATAAACTTGCCCTTTTTCCACCCTCTTTTCCCCAAAGACTGACATCCCATAACTGCAGTGAAAGAGAATGCATTCTTTCGAACAGCTAAATCAACAAGGTCTCACATGAGTAGTGTTGAGTGGTGTGGTTGACTGATTTCATGAAAAACTAATCAAGTATTCATCATTGAGATCAAACACTTCCCAAGTAATTATTATCAAAACCAATCTGATAAGACCTGAAGAAGTGGCATTGCTGATCTAATCAGAAGTAGAACAGAAATAGTTCTCTCTGCTTTTGTAATGTTCAGGTATGAGAGCACAAAAATGTAATTGTATTTTATAATTAAGAAAAAGAAAGCTGTCATGCAGTAATCAATTATTTCAAATCAATCATAACAATTTTAGTTTTGCAGGTTAGTTATAAGAACACACATTTACAAGTTGACGTTTTCATGTATGGGTAATTTAATACATGGAACAAAGATGCCTTAGAAACAAAAGATATAATTTAAAGCTATTTCAGTCTAAAAAGAAACAATTATGTCATTATAGTGACCATTAGAACTGCTGAGTCCATATTTTAAGGTTTTTTCCTATGATGATGATTTCATTTTATATCAAAATAAAAATGCAGAATATATTTTAAAAAGAAATGGCACTTCCAGTCTCAGTAATCTATGTTTAACCTAGTGTTATTGGTTAATCCTGAGGATAGTTTCGGAAATTTAAAATGTTAAAGGAATTTTATGTGTATTTAAAGATGCAAAAACAGAAATTGCCATGCCCTGGTCAATTCCCAGGACTTTATTCATCTTGTCATTATTTTCAGGAAAGGGCCAAAACACATTTGAAATGGCACAGTACATCACACTGCCATTACCCTGGCTGATTTTGACAATATAGAGTTTCGAACAGAGTATATTGGAAATATCTAATAGGCTGTTTTGCTCCCTAATGCCAGGCTAGAATCCTGATGCCACACACATAAATTTAAATTGTCCTTTATGGCTTTATTAGTTTTAGTCTTAATGCTATTTGATGTCTCAGAAAATATTTTTCCTTGTAGGTTACTACATCTTATCTGGGTGATAGAAATGCTTAGAAGAGTGGCCCTTCTTCAGAGCCTCATTCCTTACATAAGGAGTTTGAAAACTGAGTGTTAGGTAAATTTAACAGATAATTTTGTTGCTGTATGAACTATTGTGGGTATATGAATTTAACAGTGGGTTTTGGAAAGTAATTGATGGGTAGAATGCCAACATTTTAAAATAACTTACTAATATATAAATAAAAGTATAAATGAAAATGAAGTGTGCATCTTAAACCCAGGTTCATTCTTCTAATGGGCTTTTTGTTGACTTATTTAAACTGCGTGGCAATAGCCATGTAAATAAGACAATTTACAGATAGATTAATAAAAATTAGTAGGGATGGAGGAATCTAATCCAGCCTATAAATTAGCATTTCCTATTTGGGAATTATGTTATTCCTATACTAATCTAATACCATTACAACATTTCATTTCTAGGCAGATTGGTCAGTGGAAAAATTGTATGTATTCAGTAGTTAGAAGTTCCCATTATTTGTACTCTTCTCAAAGAGAGGTTTTGTGAATCTCTAGAAAATCCAGGACTAAATATGGTCCAATTTTAATTTTAAAATTTATTTTTAAGACTATAAAATGTAAGGAAGGACATTTTGTATCAACACTGAAAACTATGTCCTTTGTTGAAGTCATGTTCTCCACAGTTCTGCAAAAAACATCTGTGAAAGTTGTTTCACCATAGAAAGTGGCATCTTAGAAGCCCCCCTGTTTCTGTTGGTTGCCACTGATGACAAGCATTAGTGAATCATTCTGTTGAAAGATATATCTTTCCAGCCTTACTGTTGGCATGAGGCTTTTGCACCCAGAAGATGTTTCACAGTCTGATGCCCTTTGGTCTCATACAGCTGGCACAACGCTTTCTTCCAGCCTGATCTAATAAAATACATATCCTTGTTTCAGCATCTCACAAAAAGGAGCTGCTAGTCTCTACAGTACTGTACAAACAAGATCTTTAGCTATCAAACCTATTAAGAAACCATCTAGTTATTTTAAGAAGCCAAAATATTTTTTATTCCCATAGACTGTCAGTTGTCTTGACTGAACATATGCACTATAAACCTCAGAGCTATAGTTCAAACCCTAGATGATTTTCAGTTGCAGCTTTAAGTATCTCCTCATCTCTAAGACCAAGAGCTGCTGTCTATTGTGAAGACCATTTCTACTCCAAATACACAGGTTAATATTTGTCCTGAAACACCTATTTGTCCTATAACACCTGAAATAAAAAATTACAGGTGTAATGAGAAAATGTTTTTAAAAAAATGAAACAAAAGCAGTAGGTCTGAATTCTCCAAACTTCATTCACAACTCGTAGCCCTTTATTTGTAGACAGTTGATCAGGTTATTTGATGAGTGAGATTTTGTGTAGTTACAAGTGAGTAGTTACAGGAAGTGATCAAATATTATCTTCTTAAAATTTCTTATTGTATTCATATCTGCACATTGAATATCTTAGTGTGTTTAAGATTTCTGCCACTAATACATGATATATGATACTAATAAGCAAATGCTTATTTTCCTTTCCTAGGCATGTCTTTTTTTAAATGTCGTGTTTCCATTGAAGTTCTTGCTCCCCTTAATTATTGCAATACTTTTGCTGTGTTTATATAGGTATAATTTTTTTTCCTGCAAGAAGAGTATGTTTCATGAACACAATTCTATGCAAGAATATAGCATATGTAGTATGGTGACTGTGAGCTATGGTTTTGAAACAAATAACCCTGACTGTGTTAGGCTGTTGTGGTTTCACCCCAGCTGGATGCTGAATGCCATGCAGTCACCCTCTCTAAGAGGGCAAGGGAAGGGGAATGGGGGAGAAGGGGAGGAAAAAGAAAACAAAAAGCCTCAAACCTCATGTGTTGGGATAAAGGCAGTTTAATGGGGCAGCAGAGAGAGAGAGAGAGATAACAACAACAAGACTTTTTAGAAAAATACACAAACCTCGTGATACACAATGCAGTTTCTCACTGAACCTCACAACTCAGGCCTTACAGCTCAGAGCCATCCCAAAGCCAGACTGTCCCCAAACTGTACATCCTGGACATATGTGCTCCTCCCTCATCAACCGCCCTTTATGTTGAGCAAGACATAATTGGCATGGAATACCCTCTTTGGCCAGTTTGGGTCACCTGTCCTGGCTGTGTCCCCTCGCAGCTTCCTGGGTGCCCCCTACATTCACATTAGCAGGGCAGTATGAACAACTGTAAAGTCCATGACAGCTTGGCAACAACTAAAACACCCGTGTGTTATTAGCACTGCTCTCATCCTAACTCCCAAACACGGCATTACACTGGCTGCTAGAAAGAAAATTAACTCTGTCCTGGGTGAAACCAGGACACAGGCTTTACATGTGTGAAGGTTGTATTCAGAAGATAATTGCTGTATATGTACAACTTCAGTAAGAATATAAAGCTTCTGCTTTGAGGTGTTATGATGTCTCATGTCTCTACTGAAGACATTTTTAGGAAGTTCAGAAGCTCTCAGGACCTAGGATGATGACTTGCTGGGAATCTGCATTGTTAAATCTATAATAGTTAGATGTTTAAAGCATGAAAGAATGCTCACTCAGCATGCTTCATTATCCAGAATAGGATGGGTCAGAGATGTGGTGGCACTTGCACTTTAGCTCAGAAGTTATTGTAAATGTCTTTAGTGCTTATTCGGATGGCCAATGCAAATTTAATGATGATCACTCCCTTACCATTGTGTACTAATAGGCAGCTAATTTCAATTTTAGCAACAGAAAGGGCCCTGAAAAATAATGTTTGAATTGTTCTTCTAAGCCCTAGAAGCCCCACCTTATAGTCTGAACACACTCCTTGCTTTCTCTAATGACTATAAAAGTATAGCAAGTAGCCACAGAACATATCTTCAGCTTTACATTTCTGGGGGCCTCTGACATTTCTAGGAGCACACTCAAGAGGCTTCCCCCAGATCTACCAACAGCCTTTCTGCCCTTCCACATCAGTTTGCACCATTCAGGGCAACCATCTCCCATGTCTCAACAAGAATATTCCTAACCTGAGTAATTACAAAGATTTGGTCTGAGCAGCAGTATGTTACATTGTGCATAAGGGCCACAGACATAGGAACTCCTCAAATTGAGTAGGGCACCTAGAGGGATGCACAGGTCATGCACCTTGGCAGATGCTACTCTATTTCTGTTGAAAAGTTTCTGAGTGCAGGAATGAGACCAGACTATTATTTGCTTTATCTGAGCAAAGACCCTTTTTTGTTTTAATACCTGTGGAAATTCTTGGGGAATCTCCCAGAACCTGCTCAAAACCACGCAGAGTAACGGCAAAACTCCTAAGGTGTTCAACAGAAGTGGTGTTTCCAAAGAACAAAAGTGTGTGGCCCTTCTGGCTGCTTCACATCAAATTCCTATCAATTTTGTCTAATGTCTTCAGCCACAGCAGGGGAGCTAGATGAGGTCTGGCAGAAAAGTCTCTGCAGTTAATTCCCTCTGCCAAGCACTGCTTCTGTGAAACTCGACAAGTCACGTCACTTGGCTGTCTGCTAATTCCCCTCTACTCTTCCTCTGCTGAGGACAGAACAACTATTCCTGTCTCCCACTTTAGCTTGTTATGGCTTTTTTATATATTCTTTATTTCACTCACAAGCTATTTTTGTGTTGTGTTCATGTGCTCAGATTAATGGAGGTACAGTAGTTTATAAAGTGACTGGAGTTAGATGTCAGAGCTAAACAATTCTCCAGACTACATTTACTCCATCTAGTGCCACTGGAGGCATGTTAAGGAGTTCTAGATGCCTGTTGGTCTGACAGCTGTCAGATAGGACCTACAAGAGGTCCTCACCCTTCCTAGGTAGCAGCTGGAAATCAACTGGGATGCCCTATGACAATTAAATTAGCACTTTTGCCTGCGTGGGGCCAACTGCATCTCATTTCAGATCATTATTGACAAAATGGAGCAAAATGTAGTTTGCATGCTGAGGTTCACATGTAGATCTAAGTTTAGATGCCTGAATCTTGACCCAAATCTCATTGTTTGCCTATCTTCAGCAGTCTGGGATGGATGTGGGATTGTAGAAGATCTATGGTCTCCAGTAGTTCCGGTGTCATACCTGCCAGCTCTATGTAGAAGTCTTGGACATGATTGGATGATCCCAAAAGACATATGGTAATTAAGTGTGGGAAACGGAATATACTTTTTTGTGATATACTCTGGACTTAAAGTGTCAGCCATAGCATGCTGGGAAATTCATTCCCTCAAGTACTAGAAGACTTCTTAGCCAAGATTAATTGTCAATTTTTGTTGCTGTACATTTAGACTGTTGATGCATCCCTATATGCACAATGGAAATATTCTCCAATCACTCTCTAAGGAAGACTACAATGTGCTATTAGAGTAATTTTGTCTTTTAAATGGGATTTTTATAGTAACTATATTATGTCCTGTAAATTATCTGCAGTCAAATGTCTCTAGGACACATACTAGTACAAGACAGGATTAACGATTCCCTGGTTTAACATAGTTCTTACCAACAACTGAAGACAAAAACACTGACAAAAATGTATTTTCCTTACAGATTAAAATATTATTTCCTGAATTATATTAACTCAGAAAATCAATACGAGTTACTATGCCTTCTGGCAGTTTGTGGATAAAATTAAATGCTAACTTTTAGTCTTAAGCTCTAAGAGTACTCCTGAGCAAACATGTCTGTGAAGTCACTAAAATATCTGGATACAAAGAGAGGAACACAGATGAAGACCCCTTGCCCTTACTCACAAACGTGTGAAATAGCCCTCCTCAGTGCTTCATTTTAATCTTCTTAAATATGTTACAGGCTCTTCTGAGATGTGGCATGGGCATTCTACTCTCTGCTTTTTGGCCACAGTTATTTAAGAAAATGCAGTTATGGTACAGACCTGCATTTTCTTAACATAGCCTACCAAGCATTCCTTTTCTTTGCAGTCAGGACACATTACTGAGAAGCTATGAATGTGGTCTGTGGGGAAGAACTACAAGAAAAGGTAAGGCAAACAATGCAAGAAAGATTTGAGAAACGTGTCAGATTGCAAGAATTAAGATTTGGGATGGGTAAGGAAGGCTGCGGAAGAAAATCATGAAAGAAGTGAAAAAGAAGCAAAAGAACAGAAAAGTAACTGCACTCCCTAAAGGAGGCAAATTGGAAAAAAATGTTTTGGAGGAAATGTAAAGAGAAACGGTGAAGAGGAGGAACTGCAAAGGACAGAGAAGATGCAGAAGGGATCAAAAAAATTCCTCTGAGGGGAGTGTCAGTAGAGAGAAAGAGGGAGAAGAAAAAATACATTTATGTGAAACACCATTCCTTATTTGAGTAAACAGAGCTGGCTATTGCTTTTGATACACAAAACTTTTCGTCAGCATTCTGGACATGATTTTTTTTAAAAATTTGTTTATTCAAAACACAAGATATGAATGAAAGCTGTATGTATATGACTTATGCATTTGTATCAAATCATGTTATCTGGCATTATGAATATACCTGAGTGACTTAAAATATATTTTCCAAAACCAATTGTTATTTTAACTTTAAGATAAAACCCAACAACTATTTGCAAATTACAATTAAAACCCCAGTAAAATTATCCATACGAAACAGCACAATAAGTTTAATTGAAATATGTTTACTAGGAACTCAGTTAAATGGAAACAACTCTGACCTTTCATTAGGGTTAATATTTTTAGTTTTGGTTTTTTTTTAGTCTTTTTCTTCCAAAACTTATGGGTTATGGCAGCCTACTGCTGCCTGCCTAGCTTACAGCAATAATGAACTTTAAATGGTTACCGTCCCCTAAGTTTTCTATTACATTACAGAAGAAACTGCTGTTCACCTTCTTTCTTGGAAGGGAGGAAATATCTACAAGGCGGAAGGAACTACTGTCTAATGGACTATCAATTTTCTCTAAAACATAGATGGGATAGATGGATAGTGAATGGATAAATAGACAGACTTGGCACCACCACATGACTCCAGGAGCTGAATCCTTAATTTCAGCACCCTTTTCAGACCACAGCCTGGTTAACCTGACATTAATTTTGGTTTCATTAAGAGGATAACACAGAAACTTGTTCTTTTAGGTATCACTTAGATAATGTGTAAGGAACCTTTTTTTTCTCTAAGCAAAAGATATGCAAAGCTTCAGGGCTTTAAGATTACATGTAAAAGAACAATACATAAAATATAAAACTCTCTTCCCACCTCCTTTCCTTGGGATCATAAGTTCACATGTAGATACAGTGTTTGTGGACATGGTTATAGTGGTTGACTTGGCAGTGCTAAGTTTACAGTTGGACTTTATGATCTTAAAAGTCTTTTTCAACTAAAATGATTCTATGATTCTGTGATTCCATGAACAGTGGTTAAATGGATTAAGAAGAAGTTGTAATATTTGTGTGGGGGGGGTGAGAAGTGGCAATTTTCTTGCAGAGTTCTAGATATGTAGAACACTCAATATGTGAGGAAGAGTTTTCTCAGCAAGAGCCTTTTGTTAGCCAGCGTTTCAGGGAATTATCCAAAATCCTGGCCTCTGCTTTGGTTTATGTGTAACATTACTGTGTCCCTGGAGGTGAGACATATCAGGAGACAAAAGCCTGGCCTGCAAATACACCATTTGACTTGCAGCCTCCAAAGGACCATGAGTGTCCGTCATAAAGCCTGCAGGTAAGAAACTGGTAACATACTTAAAATCAACAATAAAGGCATAAAATATCCTACCTATAAGGCCAATTTTAACATGCTTTATACAGGTATTCAAACATCTAAGCCTAACCATTAAGATCCAGAATGCATAAGGTTTTCCAATTGTCTAGCTGCCACAGATTTTAATATGCTTTTCTAAGCACTCTGATGATCTGAATGGTGTAAGGAGTTGGTTGCAGAATCAGAGATTCCACACCAAGCAATGGAAAGATGGTGCACACACGAAAGCAAACACAGCTCAAGTACTGCCCGTAGGTGGATGCAGTGTTCATACATAGCATCTCCCATGCAGCAGGGACCCACTGATGAATATTTAATGGCTCTTTCCTAGTGCATGAAGATGAGTATGACACTGCTGTTGTCACTTTTCATATGTATTTTTATGCAAGGGACAGTTTTTCTAAATACTAATTGGAAAAACATGTGGTTTGAATTAATATGGAGAGATCAGATTTGTTTTTCGTAAGACTTTATATATATATATGCATAAGGCTAACCAGCTCTGATGATTTTTATTTTTATTTTTTAAATATACATTTGTAACATTCTTAATAGCAAAATGAAGCCCCAAACTCACTGCTTTGTGGAAGAGAAATCAGTCGAGAACCCGTTCCTAGTGTAAGCCTGGTGCACTAATTGTGAATCATTTTGAGGAGCTGCTCATTGACAGCTTCACGCTGGGAAGTCTAAATGACTCTGTCCCACTTTCCTCAGAGGGAGAGAGTAATTTGTGTAGGTCTTTCTACAGCTTGAATCCCAGCCTCCACAAAACACGATGTGCTAAGTAAGGCAGCGGCATTTAGGAGCCTAATGAATGTGCATACGCAAGTATGAAGACACACTTGTAAGCTGGCAAGGAATGTACTCTTCCTTGTAAGGAAGAGTACATTATTCTATGTATCCTCTTTGAAAAAAAAAAAATCAATAAAATTCATATACAGTATGCTCATTGTAAAGCGACATGTGCTGCATTTAATACTTGCCGACGTGACACTTAACAAACAGTCTTGAACTGAGCTCTATTTGCATTTGATTTCTGTCACAGCTTGACAAAAAAGTCTGTTGCTTTCATCTGCTTTTTCTTTCTAACACTTCTAACCAAAGATGCATAGGTGTACCTTGCAGGCAGAATAAAAAGCAAAGTGCCCTCTAAAGGGGTCTCAAACCCTTCTTCCTACATGTTTAAAATGTACCCCAATGTTCAATCACTTTCCCAGCCCAACAGAGATAATAAAGGAGGATTTTAAGAGCTCTTGAATATTTTGTGAATTTTCATAAAATATACATGGATAAAAGGGCAGGAAATACAGAATTGTCCCAATCATGAATGAGAGGACAGTCTTTTAGTAGAAGCCCTTGCCCACATGAGATTGAAGTGGGGGCAAGAAAGGATCATACAACAAGAATAGAAGAAAGCCTGAAGACCCATGGAGCTAGGCTATATTGGGAGATTTGAGATAATCTGGACTCATGCTGTGACCAGTCCTACACATCTCAGACATCAAAATAGCAAGGTTTCTCACACAGTGATGCCTTTTACAGATCTGCAGCAGATAAACAATACACTGGGTGAGGGGGTGCACTTCTAATAGATTCTTACACGTCTATAGGAATAAGATCAAAGGTTTGACCCTTAGGTTTTGCAATTTATTTTTTAATGCTGTGGGTGTTTCCATAGTTATGTTGACTTAGAAAAATGTGAAATGCTTAATAGCAGCTGTGTTAATTTCTCTTGTTTCAAGATGCTGTGATATTAGTAGAATAATTGCATGAAAACTAAACATGAGCAAGCAATGACTGGTTCAAATTCTGGCCAGATTTTGAGGGTGGCTTCCTTTTGCTTGAGAATGCTGGTGCTGGTGGTGCCACAGAGCTTTGATTCCTGCTGGTTTAACCCACCTCCTGTGTGTTCTTCCATGTGCTAGCTTGTCAGAGCTCAGGCACAACTACCCAGGGATTGCCAGGATTTGAAACCTGATCAAAAATACCACCAGTGTTCCATAAGTGAATCTTAAGTGCCTCAGTGGAAGTACCCAGATGGCAATGCTTAACTTCTTTCTACAGGTAAGTTGATACATCATGGGAACCTTATTTATGTAGGAGCTCAATCTTTACCTGCTTAGTTTCCAGAAATACCATCACATAGGTTGAAGTGCACGTCCTGATCCCTTTTTCTGTTTTGCTGAGTAGGAGCCCTGCCATTTCTTTGGGATGTCAACCCTTCAGGTGGTCTCCGAGGACTCAGAACATGTACTGGTCACATTTAATTCAGCTCCAAGCACACTTCAAGAAGGCTTGAATTGAAAGCTCAGCCAAAAGAAGAGTGAGAGGTAGCAGCGTGCCCTCCCCATGACAATGTCATTGCTATGGCAGTAACTCAGAAAGAGAAGTTCTGACCTCCACCTATCACTCACTTTGATGGAGTTTCCATTCATAGGTCCCAATGCCCAGAAAACCACTCCTGTCAGGCTAAGAGTGAGTACAAGAGATCTTCAAAAACTGCCCTCTCCTCTGGACTGCAGTGTCAGGGCTGCTCAGAACTCCAGTCCTTCTACCTAGGTGGGCCATCATTTTCTCCTTCTTTTCCAAATATCTTTTCTTGAGATCTGGAAATGTCAAAAGGGTGACTGACTGCAGCCTTGAGCCAAGCCACAAATTCCAGGGCAGAAATGAGTGTCTAGAATAACTGTCAAGAGGGATGCAGGACATATTAGAGAGCATAAAGGTGTAAGTTCAAAACCTTTGAGGCAGCTCTGGGAATTGCAAATCTATGAATTAGCTTCCTGCAAAAACATGATAATCTGTCAATTATTAAGAAAGTTAAAAAAGAGAGACTGAGAGAAGGATTGGGTCTTTTCTCCCTGGAAAAGGGAAGGCTGGAACTTAATCACAGTATTCCAGTTTTTAAAGTGTGGCTAAGAGGACAGAAGCTCTCACTTCACAATGGACCACATGGAGAAGACAAAAGGCAATGGGTACAAATGGCACTAGCAGAAGTTTCCTCTCAACATAAGACAAAAATATTTTACAATATTTTACAGTCACTGGATGAACTTCCCCAGGGATGTGGTAGAGTCATCATCACTGGAGGTTTTCAAGATGCAATGGGTCTTGGAGCTAGACCATGTCATCTCAGCTCCTCTTCCCATAAAATGTTGGACCAAATCATTTTTTTGAGAACCCTTTCAAATGTCACTATTCTGTGATTCTATGATTGTTTAGATCTACTGTGGATATACTCTGAGAATGCCTGCTGGATTCAGTTATCTGGCTCCTGATGTGCATCAGAATTGAAAAGAACTGGGATTTTTTTGTTCTGAATAACACGATAGCAGTCAGAAAACAAAGACTCTGGGAAGACAGGCAAAGATGTTCATTGAAAAAGTAAGAAATCTGGAAGATCAGGAGGCAGCCCTGATTTTTGGACTACGAATTTGACCTTAAGCCTATTTTGAATGAGGTTTTGCCAGTCTGAGACACATATTTTTTTAAAAATACCAGCTTCTCAGCCCCCCAGTTAAAAATTCTTAAGTTGTACGTGGTTGGTAGTTCTTAGGTTCAATTTCTAGTTTTGTCAATGGAAATGTTGCCAGAATAGACTGGAGAGCTGGTTTGCTAATTTGAAGGGATAGGAAAGAGTATTAATTTTAACAGAAACCTGTTCCATTTGGTCACGGAAAATGGGACTCCATATGTACAGTAACTGAATTATTAAGTGGACAGATTATTTGCCTCAGGACATAGTTATTTGGCCTAGAAAAAAAATCTGTGCATTGTGTTGCAGTAAATGAGTTCTGGCTAATATAAAGGTACGTACCTCTCTTCCCTCACACTCTCCTTGTAGCTTGTATTTTGATGTTTATTCCTCTAAAGATAAGTGTTCAGAAAGAAGACACATGCTGTAGAGATTCATGAAAACACTTGGAAGGCTTTTGCTGCCCAGTTTATCCCACCAGAGACTGAGTCTTGTGCTTGACATGCTTCTTGGGCTCTGGTTCACCCATAAATTGGTGATTTTAAACATGTGGCCTCACCAGCTGGGAACAGTGGGGCTGGCCATGGACATGAAGCTGGGCACAGGTTTTAATTCATTGCAGAATCGAGCCCACAGCTATCAGACAAGCGCTGCAAATTCTACAGCTTTCTGAATCCACGTATTTTACCTTGCAAACATTCATGTTTAAAATAACTTTTTACAGCTCGTGTTAATTTCAAATTCTGATTATCAAAAGCAGAAGAATGCCTCTGTAATTTATGTAATATTTATTTAAACCATTAAAAGGGAATCTGCTAACAGTGAGAGGTGCTAACAGATATTACTACTGAAAGGTTTTTAGCAGAAATGAAGCCTTCATAATAGAGTTATGCAAGGCATTCAGAATCTGTAATTTACCGAGTTTCAGTTTTAAATTGTGCTGCTCCTTTTGTGTACAGATGTAGCAATTTGCTGGTCCCAGTTGAAATGTATTTTTGTTGTAAGGTTTCAGTGATGAAACATTTGTCCTAATTAGATTTCAGATTTCTCTTATTCTGTGAGTTTTCTTTATAGCAGGAAGGTAATTTCCATCCAGCCTGTTTCTTGGCTTTGTTTCCCTCTGTTTATCCTGAATTTCCAAAGACAGTGCTAATATATTTATATTAATTTAATTTTATTTATCCATCCCCTTGCAAATGATGAAAGAATAAAATAATGAAAAAGCTACAGTTTTAAAGACCATACTGAAAACTTATTTTCTGGAAACTGTGCCTGCTTCAAAGTAGGGTGTTACAATTAGATTAAATTAGGTAAAGAGATAGATATAAGTTTAGAACAATAATATGGGGTTTTTTAAAGGTCCTAAACCAATTAGCATGCACAAAGGTTAACTTGTCTGGGGCACCTGAATGCATCTAGGTCATCTTTGAGAATATAAACCTCACAAATGTCACCTGCAAATTCACACATTGTGCAAACATAATCACCTTCAGATGGAGAGAACCTGAGCATATGCTGTTGACATTTTGCTATTTATCTCTCTAGTTGCTTGTGGACAAACGATTTAAGCTGTGATGTATATGTATGTATGCATATATATATGTATGCCTCTCTATATATGTGTGTGCATGCATTTATGGGCATGCGGACTGAGGTACATCACTGATTCAGAATGGCATGTGGATCCAACACCACCATGCTGTGAGTGCTCTCCAGCTCCCAGCTGGTGTTCACTCCTGCTGAGCCCTGACCATATGTCAGGGTAGTATCAAGGCATGCACTCTCTTTTCCCCTTCTCCTGTCCCTCCATGTCTCTGTTCCGGCAGGAGGGGGGCTACTGTGGTCTCCAACACATCTCCCTGTCTGGATGGGAGGGCTCAGAGCCAGCTCAGAGCTGGGTGTCAGACATAGAAACAGATACAGGAGTTGCACCTGTACTGTTAGGCAAAAGAGGGCCCAAGAACAAGCTCAGGGACAGGACCTCTGCCACTGCTCAGTTTTAGTTTATTCCCTGCCTCTCCTTCATCCTAAGGATCAAGATCATATGAAAATCTGAGGTCACTCTGTTCCAAATCCAAAGATCAGTCTGTTCTTATTCAGCAGTGTGGATGTGTTTCCAGGTCTGCAAGCAGACAGGAGGACGGACATGAGCTCAGAGAGCCACAAGTTGTGGTGTTCACAGGACCCAGAGAGCCATTGAGGGGGGCATGAGGAATCATCCTGGAAGCAGGTGCAATTAGCTTTTGAGGGATCTGGGAAAAGCATAAGCTCAATTAAAAAGGATTGCAGTGTTAAGGAAGCAGAAAGGAAGAGGAAGTCAAGAACATGCTACTGGGGTCACGATTTAGGGACTGTAGGAAATGGAAGGGGAAGAGAGAAAGCTGAGATCTTTGATCGCAGAAACATTTGAAATTAAAGGAACTTGAAACTTAGAACCAAGTTTTCCTACTCCCTGTCTATAGCAAAGAATATCCATTAGAAAGGAGAATTTTCAAAAGGGTTAATGCATATGAAAAATTCTGCTGATGCAACCTACATATTGTTTCTAACAGCAGGGCTGGAAGGGGCTAGAATATAGTCTGTTAGGTATCTAGTCTGTTAAATGGACAACATGATTAAAAAGAGAAGTTCCTTCAACATTCCAACCAGAGTCCAGAGACCAGAGCAAGAACTGCTGTGGTGAGCTTCCAGCCCCATACATCTGTAACTAACCAGCTGCCTTGCAGCATTAAAACATAAACTGAAACCTCTACTTCATGATGCCCCACATCTGATTTTCTTCTTTATCCAACCCTTAGGTCATCTTTGAGCTTTTGGGGATGGGGAAGGATAACTGACCCCTATATATCAGTACAAAGTCTTTACATGGGTAAAACAGGTTCAAGAGAAAAATCTCTTATGTTGTGCATTTTATTAAGATGACTGCATATTTAGACTATATTTTGCAGGATAGGTTTTTCATTTAAAAGCATGGTCTGGGTTATATTCATATGTGATTTCAAAGAGGCAATTAGTATCAACAGAATTAATTAGTTCCTAAGCCAATAATCATTAAAAATTCCAAGAGATATTTTTAGATATTATAGCCTGTGCACACACTTCACATTATGTTAGCACACAGGAGGGTACACACATCACTGGATTTTTCTTTTATCTATATACTTTTCTGTACCTATGTACATTATATATATTCATATACGTGTATTCCACTTCTCACTGCAACTAAAGAAGGCCTTGCAATTCACCTTAAGGGTACTTTATCTGTATCTGGATAAGAACATATGTTAAAAAAGATCAGAATTGCAACTAGCTCAAATAAAGCATGAAATAATACACAGAATGTAGGAGCAAATGTAAAGCCTCCTGTCACTGTTGAATTTTGTTATATGCCCGTGAAACACACAAGCATCCTTATGCAAAGATACTCAGAAACCAATTCATTCTGTTGAGATGTAGGCACCTGAGGTGTTGAAGGCATGTAGTCACCCTAAAGTTCATTTGTAGTCTATAACGAAGGAATGGTACCTGCAGCTTGCCTCATCACCGCTGGAGGAAGCTGTCAACTACAGGGTGTAAAGGATGATTATGTTTTTAATTTTAGCACTTCAGGTTTCAATAGATGGCCTTTTTAATATTCCATAAATCTACATAAGCAATGCAGGTATTTTCTACTCAAAACACAGAAGTTGAGAATAACCAGGCTGCAGCATACATATGCGATACGTTTTCATATATTTCTGAATAAACTATAATGAGAGACCAGTCGATGACTCCCACAAGACTGGTTTTAATTTTGAAAGATAATTCAGCTTAAACCTTGCACAGTCAGCATTATCAAATACAGTAATGAAATTTGCCTCAGTATTGAGCATCACTCTTTCCTGAACATTTTCTGGATGAGAAAATGTGCTATTATACCTATTGTACAAATGAGAAAACATCACTTCTTGACTGAGAAGAAATAATGCAGGGCACCGAACTTGTGCCTGTCACTGAAATGACTCTTTACACCACCTTCTGCATATGCTAATAGAAAGAAGACCTTTACACTTATGCATTAATACGTGCCGTCAATCTTACTTTCTTCTAAAAGTGAAACCATAGTTACATCGTAGTCAAATCATTGTTACATCAGAGCTGGTTACTATGAATATTACCATGACGCCATGAAATAATTTAGGGTGAAAGAGAGATAAATTCTTAAGAAGCTAGTATTTTCTCATGCAACTGTAACAGTCATGTCCCTAACGATAACAATGATAGAAGAAAAAACCAGAAGCTACATGACACACAGACAAAGTGTTTTTAACTACAACATTTTTCAAAGTTTTCCAGAAGACATCAATTGCTTTTTGAGCAAATTGTTTTGTACAGAACTCCAATGGGAGCATTACAAAATGCCCTTCTTCAGCCTACAATTAGATTAATCATGTAACTGAGGACTTGAATCTGTGCACATTCTTATTCAACAAGAATATCAGTCCCCATCAATTTACTGCAAGGAAAAAGCTCCATGAAAGCAATTTGCACACAAACACCTACCCTGCAGTTGCCTCTTGCCTCCAAGTTCTATCTTTCCAGAAATATTTTATTTCCTTTTCATGATCAAAGAAATTTATCTTAATAAATATAAAAAAAAAAACACAACAAAAATATTTTTAAAGTGTTTGTTATTAAAGTTATAAATCAAACAGTCAGTCAGTTTATTTGGAAATATTCAAAACCCATCTAGACGCTGTCCTGTGCAGCCTGCTCTAGGTGAACCTGCTATGGCAGGGGGGTTGGACTAGATGATCTCCAGAGGT
The DNA here is from genome assembly GCA_013400835.1 of Zapornia atra. Classification (NCBI taxonomy): domain Eukaryota; kingdom Metazoa; phylum Chordata; class Aves; order Gruiformes; family Rallidae; genus Zapornia; species Zapornia atra. The sequence continues at coordinate 125,116 of VZTU01034978.1, forward strand.
CCCTTCCAACACCTATCACTCTGTGATTCTGTGATAACTGTTCAAGACAATTTAAGTTATATGAAAAGTGACGGTTGTGGTTTTGTATTGAACATATGTTCTTATGTCATGGTGTTTTATTATTGTTGTTATATTGTTTATTATTTTGTTATTGTTTTTACATTCTTTAAGTAAAAGTAATTACAGTATACAAAGATGCATTGGCTCATCTACAATCTTCCTCTCTGAGTGAGAAAATCAGCTCTTACAAGCTATTGAAACCAACCCAGATACTTTTTGGAATAAATGAAAATAACCTACAATCTCCCTTTTCTTTGTTCCTTACAGCTACCAGGAGCTATAAGGCTCCCACACACATATGGAAGTGGGAAGTGGACCTGTACCAGGTGAAGATGTGCTGTGGTGGTGATGACAGCTCTTGCTGCTTTTCATTCTCACCATCTCCACTTCTTTAGCCCCAAGTTAGAATAATAAATAATAATCACAAAGAGAAATTTTGAGCATTTCTTTAAAAGCACGCACTGCAGTCTGTTAGTAGGAGAAAGAGCACCTGTATTTGTTAGATCTTTCCTAGGAGTAATGTCCCTGTTCTAGACCATTGTAGTTGGGAGGCAGGTTAAGATTCATAGAATCATAGGATCTTTAAGGTTGGAAAAGACCTCTAAGATCATCAGGTCCAGCTGTGAACCCAAAAAGCACCATGTCTACTAAACCATGTTCCAAAGCGCCAAGTCTACATATTTTTGAACACCTCCAGGGACGGTGACTCCACCACCTCTCTGGGCAGCCTGTTCCAATGTCTGAAAAATTTTTCAGTGAATAAACTTTTCTTAATATCCAGTCTAAATCTCCCCTCATGCCACTTGAGGCTACTTCCTCTTGTCCTTTTGCTAATTACTTGGGAGAAGAGACCAACACCCATGTCACTACAACCTCCTCTGAAGCAATTGTAGAGAGTGATAAGGTCTCTTCAGCCTCCAGCCTCCTCAAGACAAAACAGTACCAATTCCCTCAGCTGCTCCTCTTAAGACTTGTGTTCCAGACCCTTTACCAGCTTCACTGCACTTCTCTGGACATGCTCCAGCAGCTAAATGTCCTTCTTGTAATGAGGGGCCCAAAACTGAACACAGTACTTGAGGTGTGGCCTCACTGATGCCAAGTACAGGGTCGTGATCACTTCTCTACTCCTGCCTGCTACACTGTTCTTGATACATCTTTCAATATAACAAATTGAGCATTTGCTAAGTTCAGTGCAGACAGGGTAGTTCTGAGGGTACTTCTGGTCTAAGTAGCAGCTACACATGCAGGAAAGGGATTGCTATAGAAATGCCACATAACCTCTGGACAAGGTTTTATTGATAGTGCTTAGTACTATCAGTGTTATCAACTCAGACTTCTTCAGTTTCAGAAATGACACGGTAAATCTCTTCCAAATTACACAGACTGCGTGAGGAATATCTTGTTCTAAAAAATGCACTGAGCTGATTTTGGATCTGCAGGGTACATGTCATCCTCATTTTTCACTGGTAAATTCTTTGATAACAGCTGAGACAACCAGGAACTCTCTTACCTGCCTAGTTCATTTTGTCATTACTTACCCCTCTTTCACATCTAATGAATCCATATATCGATCCCTAAACTACTAGAGGTGATTTAGCTTATATATTTTTTTCAAGAATAAACCAGTCAGATTTGAGTTTGCCAATGGAGACAGGAACACATATGCTAGGCATAGAGGATTTTAAATTTTAAGGCAGGTTTATGCTGATTCCGTACCCTAATAACTGCAATAACTTGTTTAGTGGATAAATAGTTTGCTTCCTCTATTTCCACTTACACCTACTGTAGAATATGATCTAGCAGGCACATGCTTTAAACACTTACTAAATGGGATGTCTTAAAAACCATGGACAAAAGACTGCTCTGTCTCTGAGTTCTGTCAGGCATAAATCATGGAACTGTCATGAGAGTTTTGACTGGTGCTACTCTGAGTTCTGGTGTGAGAGAGAGGTTTAGACAGACCAGCAGAACTTCAAAGTTAAAACCTTGTTCTCTAGAAGATTTTAAAAGCTTGAAAGTGCAGTGATGGTTCAGAGGGTCTAAGCCTTGATGTGTCAACATCTATTGCCTATCTAGCACCCGTTTATTATCATAAACAGCAGATTTAGGATGCCATGTTAATCTTTAGAATGCCATATTACATATAGGAACTAGCGCCTAATCCTTGGTCACATAGCCTCAAGACTTTACATGCTTTCTAGCCTAGTTTACTAGTTTTAAGAATTCTCACATCTGGTTTTTCTTCTGGACTTAAATAATGGACCAAGATCTAGATGAGTTTTCTCTTCTTGAGTTTTGATGCTTTCTCTTCTATGCCTGCTAGACAGTTGTCAGTAGTAGTGGTTTGGATATGTACTTTACCTCTGGTATTTCTTTCTCACTGCTGTTGAACAAGACATGAGATTTAGGTGAATCTGTGAAAGTATACATTATAAAGAAGTAAAGTATAAAAAGGGATGTCTGAGTTCTAGGCTGAGCTCATTTAATTCAAATCATGCTTGGACTATGGACATATATGCTTCATATACATGACACAATATGATACGTGATTTTTCTATGTCACAAGCTTCTCAGTAATTCAGTTTCCTCTATCTCTATAATAAAACAAATAATCAGCCACATACACAAATTTAAAATTTAAGCACCTTAAATTAATATGGCCATTAATGACAAAAGTAACTAAAATCAGAAAGATATTTGGATGGGGTTTCTTTTTTGTTATTGCTTCAGATGCAGGATAGAAATGTCACCTCCTTGGACAGAGCGATTGTGATCCGCCGGCTGGAGACTAATCATAGGAAAATGCAAACACCAACAAACTGAAACTAATTTCACAGTGAGAAACTAAAATAACTCTTGCTGGAAAAACAAGACATTTCTTCCTTAACAAAGCAAGATGGTCTTTAATGATTCCCTCCAATAAAGAAACCAATGATGTATTTTGGTTTCCCTGTAATTCCTTCACTTATTGGGTAGATGCATCTCTACTTGGTGCATGGGGTTGTTCTTTAAATTTTACAGCAACTGTGATCTCAAATTTTGCTTCTGGATGGAATTCTCATGGTCAAATTACAACACCATGTGTTTCATAAATTGCATTTGTAGCTGTTAACCTCAGCAGTTTGCCTCTCAGCAGTCGTGGAACTGCATATTTTTAAAAATGTAATAAACACCATCCACACAGACTGGACTCTGGATGATGTTTCCAGTAAAAGCATTTGCAGAGCACTCAGGTCTAGCTACTGGATTTTATTGGAGTGAAATGTAGTTTTACTCTTCTTACTAATTCCTTCACCTCTTGGCAAGTAAGATAAATATTTATAGTTACTCTTCACTTCAAATGTTATTTTACTGCATTAAGACAACAAATGAAGTTACATACATATATATAAAAATATCTTTAGTCCTCAAGGTTTGTACAATTATAATTTCATTCTGCAAAAGTAGTGATCTTTATATTTTTCTAAAAATCAGTTACTGAAACAATACATTGGGCATCAGAAATGTGTTGATGGAGCTTTTTCCACCACGTGTGTGAACCCATTAAATCACATGATATTACACTTTCTATATCACATTAAATGCAAGTTGTAGGAGAATATTAACCATGGATTTGCCTTACAGAGCTGTTTCCACAAATCAGCACATAACCAAAAAGCATTATGAGGGTCCATCTGGCATTTTCAATGGCATAATCGCTTGTCTTCCTGCCCAGCTGCAGCCAATACTTTGGTATGGCTGTCACTTTACTAGGATACTTCCTGATTCCACAGCAACGTGCTCCAGCATTTCATCAGATCCTTGTTACACTTTGTGAACACCGTGGTACCACACAAAAAAGAGCTGTTCTAATGAATTACTTTTCCCCTTTAGTGAACTTACTCAAATATTTATAAATTCTCCACTATAAAGGTGTACACTGAGCCTTTGGACCCAACCCCATGAGAAACTGTGAGTATCTAGCCATGGCACTTGTCCCTGTCTTCTGACTGCCAATCAGTTTATCAACTTCATTTGTATAACTGGTTAGATTTATCCTGTCTACTCCCTTTTTCAGGCCAACCAAAGCATCCGTGCTCAATGGAAGTAAGAGAGGGGCATTCTGACCTGCAAAATATTCCATAGGGCCATGTCACCATTCTTTCACCTTTAACTCCAGGTAATAGTATTTCAGTTATATGTTACCCCAAGGCACCAGGAAAAAGAATTCACATGCAACAGTGTTGTCTCTGAAGGCCCAAGTTTCCGCACTACTGGCATGTCAACACTAAAGTTTTATGTTTACTGCTACTTTCAAGCACATTTATTACACTTAATAAATAATAGTGTTTGTTGTTTACATAGTTTCTTAGTAACTGTATGTCCATGTCAAAGCTTTGACCAAACTTCTCTCTACCCTAAGAGCAGGTGAAAGAACTGATAAACTTTTAAAACCAGCTAAAGTGAACTGCATCAGTTAATTTGTGCAGCGATAGTCACATCAAGCCTAGCAAGACTATCAGTGCAGAGTGTCTGCTTTAATTAAAAAAAATCACAGCTCTTTCACAAATGTAATTTTACAGTGTTAATCCTTATATGTCTGATCTTTTACTGGAGCCAAACTCTCTGAAAAACTCAGCTAAAAAGAGAAAAGTGCCCCATCGTGTTTTTGACTGGTATTAGGGATCTGCATAAAAAGAGCGTCTCAGAGTTTCTAGTCCTTTACCTAGATTATAAAACAGGAGTGCTGGAAGACTCCCACAGAGAACAGACTGAAAAATCAACACAAGGCCTGGCACCACTGTGTTGCTGTGATCCCAGAGGAGAGGCAGGTAGAGAGCTGGGAGAGGAATGCGTACTTTAATCTTTTTAATGCATCCTTTCTTCGGTGAACACGTTATGCTATACCCCAAACACTACTTAAAACTTGGGTTATCTAATAGCCCCCTAAATGCTATTGGTATGCTGTTAAAAGGAGGATGGAAATTTTACCAATGTCAGTTAATAAACTGTCAGTTAAGGCATTAATCTCCCCTGCATCAAAACTGCACCCAGTGAAGTGACTAACTTGGCCTTTAAAAATTCTGGAGGGACTTTGCGTTTTGAAGTGTACTGAGCTGATCAGAAGTATCAGATAGTGTGGTGTTTCTAAGGATAGTCCCTTCTTTTTAGAGCTGAATGATCTGTAGGCCAGAAGCATTACAGACTGCATTCTGCAGTATTGGGATATTCCTGGGTTTCATATCTCTGATATGAGAATATAAGCCCATCCACTTCTTATACAGTCTTTATTAATTGATCTTGATGGGATTATCCCTCCATCTTCAACAACCAATTTAGCTTGTGTACCTTCGTTTTGCTTTTACAGTCATATTTCTCATGAGGTTTTCTTGCCTGTGGTTGAAAATCTCTTGGCATCTGGATAAATGGAGATGGACCTTACTGCTGAATGTATGTATAGCAAGATATGCTTATTTACATACTTTAGCTATTTGGTAAACAATCTTTTTTGCTCTTGTTACAGCTGGTAATGTGAAATCAGTTTGGAAATATAAGTTAATAAATGACACTTTAAAGTGATTACAATGCTATGCTTTTGTTGCCAATACTGTCTACATAATTTAATCCACATATTTACTCAGCTATTTTCCTTCAGCATAAGATGGAAACATTTGCACTGTAAGACATTTTTATCTATATATAAAAATATATTATTTGTACAAGATTCCTTGATGGACTTGCACCCTTTCTACTGGTGAGTAACAGCAACTTCAACTGTACCTGTGTCTTCTTGTATTTGCTGGTCAGGAAAGGCTGACAGAAAGTCTCTCTGCAACAAGACAGCCTGCCTCCCCAGCATGGGGACTTCTTGCCTTCTCATTTGATCCATCAGTCACGGAGCTTCAACACAAAAATCTGTCAGGTACTCTTGAACTATATGTTCATGTGCTGAGTTGTTAAAGTGCTTCTCGGTGTTTTAGTCACTTAGAAGCCACTTCTGGCACAAGCAGTAGTATTTTTTATCTCAGTAAATCCCATTTACTGGTGACACCACAAGTCACAGTGAAAAGTCCAGGTAGAGAAGCACAACAAAAAATCTCAACAGGGATTTAGTTTTCCTGACATACACATAATCCATGTTCACAGTACTAAGGTACAGTACCAAATTAGAGTCATTGAAAGCACTATTTGCACACACCTCAACTTTTCCAATCATCAGAATTACATCATGGAAGAGCCCTCACTCTCTAAAGAAGCAAAAACCGTCCATACTCTTTAGCACTTATACATCCATTTAGTGCAAAGAGATACTAGGAAATCTTCATATTCTACAAGCAGAAGACACCACAAAAAGGGATCGCCCAACCTGTATAAAGGATGTTGCATGTGTCACTTCCCCCATACAGATAACAACCTTTATTCTGACAGCCTAAATGCAAGCATTAAGTTAGGTGCCTAAACGGCCTAACTTTTTGTATAGAGAAAGGAGAGAGGGGAGCATTTCCAGATCATCACATAATTTTTAGTGAGTTGAATGGTCTTTACAATAGCCCTGTGGGAATAAGGCACAACTCTACTTCCACCTTGTCTGTCTCATGTTGACTAAAATTAAATAAGGTTGATGCAGGTCTAGTAACTTCTGGTAAGATGGGCTGAATCTTCCTTGTGACCATGAATCTCCATACAAAACTTTCAGAAAGTATCACAAGGTTAAAGTAATACCTTTGGAGGTGATAAGACCAGTGTGGTTCTGCTGCTGTCCAACACATGAGAGTCCTATATTGTACAGCTCCCAGGCTTAACAAGAAAGGTATCTGGTAGCATGGTAGCTTACACTGCACATTGAAAATTGCATCTTGTGCAGCAACAAATGCACTCTCCTCTAGTATGCAACACTCACATGCTGTGGTTGCTAATGCCAGTGAAAAACCTGCAAATGTCTGACTGATCTAGCTATCTAGTCTTACATTGATGGTCCCTTCTCTTTATTTCAGGATTTCAAACCTATTAAAATACATTAATAACTTTTTGTTGTCCATGTAGTTCATATTCACGAAATCACCATTGCAACAGCTGTGGGCAAGCAGTACAGTTTGTTCACAAATATTCATTTTTGCACTAAAGTTTGAGAACAACCGTAACCTCAGTATGGGGCCACAATGCACATATTGGGATTTAGGTAGCTTGAATGCACTGAAGAAACTCTGTATCAGCATTAGAGATGTTTTCTGCTCTTTATATCTCTGCTTTCTTATTTTCCTTCCTTTAATCTTAGTATACCACACCAACTTTGTCTCTGGAATAGCTGCGCTTAAGCCAGTGAAGTTACTTCAAGGATGAATTTGACCCATTTTATGCTTTTCAAGAACCTAAGTAACAATAAATGCCACATCTCTGCCACTGCTCGAATGCTGTTCAGCGAAGGGATGTACAATACATCTTTGTCTTCTTCCTGCTCATAACGAGCAGTGTAGGTCATCTGCATCATTAACATTTGCAGCTGATGGATTTGCGTAGTCTGTATACACTTCTTGGAACTGCACAGACCTTCTTATTGTTTTCAGAACCTTGATTTTTCTTAGCATTATCATCATCCAAATGTATTTAAGGATGAAACTATTAGAAACACAATTGGTGAATTAATGTCACGAGGACTGCTGCTGGCAGCTCATCAATTTTTGATATGCCACTCAGACAAATGAAACATAAGCCACCCAGAACAAGGGGACCTTTTGACACTTCAAAGGAAACCCCTATGGGTGGTTTCCTCTTGAAGCTGCACTAAACTGGCTCAATCTCCTCAGCTGGAAGCTGCCAATGTCTCATTAACCCCTAAACAGGCCCTGCATGAGCTTTTCTTTTCAGCTATAATTATGCCATGCACTCCTGTTATGCTGTACTGAATTGCAACACTGTCACCAGCACATTATAAACATCCACCCTAATTGAAAAGCAGATTAGACTCGTGTTAATTAGCCAAAAAGCCCGCCCACTTGCATGCATTATGATTGCCTCTTAAATACTGAGGATGTTGAAATCCCTCAGAAAGACAAGGCAGACTTAATTGCAATAACCTGCAAATTAAGTTTAATTTACTTTAAATTTACCGGTTTAGCAGGCTCATTTGATGGTGTTAATGTTCTAGCAAATTAATTATCTGAATTAGTCATGCCTGGTGGAGTTTTGCAGCAGAACACATTGTACAGTGGCCTATTAATAACAGACAAACAGGACAGGATTAATGAGAAGATTATGCTAAAGTTCTTCTTCAAAAACAAGGATCTTGCATGAATTCAAATATAATCACCAAAGTGCAAATACAGACACAGAATATAAACAAACTGAAATTTATTACACTCTATGGCATGCCATCTAGGAGAAACAGTAAAACATTACCCATGAAATATTTGATAGAAAGAGGCCTCTTCTATGCACTCAAGTAGATCACTTCTCACAGCAAACCATTTCCCATTATCTGGTATCTCTCTATGAGACTTCAGATACATAAGTGCTTTCGAGAGTACTTGTACTACAGAGAGAGAGCTGATAAATAAATTAGAAATAACATCTCATAAGTTAATTCCATAGTCCACTTTGTGGCTTATGAGGCAGTAGAATTGCTTTTTTGTATTCCATTGCTAACCACTGTCTGCTCCAGTTTAAAAAAAAAAAAAGAAAGAAAGAAAAAAAGAGAAAAAAAAAAAGAATAAAAGGCCTCCACAGAGATATAGCTGCAAGTAAACTGTAAAAGCAGCATCCTTGCTTGCCTCTGCTCCCTATAAAAATCCAAGATGAAAAAAAAATCTCCTAATAGCCTTTGGAATAGCTCACAAAAATAAAGATATAATTGGCCTTGTAAACAATGTCAAGGTACAGTCTTTCACCCTGCAGAAAGTGTGGGTTGACACTGCGGGAGAAATGAAGACAGCAGTGACAAATATCCTTTTTAGCTGATCTTGATTATGAAAGTTTAGTCTGCTTATGTGCTAAGTATTGCCTCTTCCATTAGGGTCCACAGCCATCCCAAATGTAATGAGGTATATCCAATTCAACCCCATCTCCCTGTGGAGGGCAGGAAAAGCCTATGGGAGCACAAAAAATAATCCTTGATGAGTGTGAACTGAATGTGATTGAATATAGAATTCAGGATTATTGATTGGAATCTATACGTTGAAGCCATCATTCATGGAGAGTAGGTTCACCCTGTGTTGGTTTCAAAGGGCTCTCAGGCTGTTGTGCAGTGCCCGGTGAAAAAGCCCAAATTTACATTGTTCTTGAGTGGATGTAATGCATGGAAAATAAAAATGTCATCCCATGAAAAGAAGGACTGAACGATGCATTCCTTAAAATCAGATTATCTCATTAAAGAAGGAAAGGTTTGGTAAGAGAAAAAATATGCATAGTTTCTTTTTGGGACATATTTTAATTTTTGAAGAAAAAAAAATGATTTCAATATGGTTTTTGTATTGTACTGATATATCACGTAGACCCTTTCTGCTTTCCTTATTATTTCTTCCTCTCAGATAAAACTACAGTTTGAAGCACTAAATGAAACCGGCACAAAAGCAGCCATTATTAAAACTGGGCTGAACAACGGAAAGGGAATAAAAAGGAAAGTAATTCTGCTTTAAAAAGCTTGTACATGAAGGGCTGAGATGACTTTAGTAAGTACCCATAGGGAATAGGAACTACACCATGAAGGAAATGGATTCCTGTGACACATAAACAAAAGGCAAATGACTAATATATTTACATATAACATGTGGTGTATTCATTGCACACCATGGTGACAGAATTATTTATTTCATTTATAATTTATACAGCAAAACCTTATTATATGTGTAACTAATTTGCCTGATGATAATATGCAGTAGGAGATTAGGTTTCCATTATATTCTGTCATTAAGAACAAAAGATTTTTGTTTGTTGGTTAATTTTTTTTTTTCTTGGTTCCTATCCCACAGCATACACCCTACGCATGAGTACATTCTTCTTAAATCATTATGACACCGAGCTAAGTAGAAAGTAGCAAGGAACTTCTAAAAAAAAAAAACCCCAAAAAGCCTACAAAATCCCTCACACATGAATCTGCTTTAAACACTCTTCACTTCTGGAATTTCTTATGATATTAGTAATGACAATATACAAAGAAGCTCTCACAGGTGATGTGCATGCACCCAAAAAAAAAAAAAAAGAAAAAGAAGAGAAAAAGAAATGTCAGAATAAATATATGCTCCAGAAAAGCTTTGCTCTGAGAGAGAGAAAAAAAAAAAAATCAAACATTTTACGAGAAGCAGCATTAGAATATGTGACTAGACAGTTCATCTCAGACTACAGGGAGCGGGTGGGTGGGTAGGCAGTCCTCGATAAGGGAATTATCTTGATGTATTTTCCGCTGTGGCACAGAAGACAGTGCAATTCTCTGAAAGGAATTGTTAGCACCAAGCCAGTAATTCCCCTCTGTGGTATTACAAAGTGTGTGTATTACAAAGGAGGGAGGGAAGGGAGAGTAGCCTGCGAAGAGCTATATATGTTTCCAACACTAAAGCACGTATGACCTTGAATGAATTCAAATACGCTTATGAAAACATGAATGCTGGGTCAGGAGCGCAAGCACATGTACGTATGTTGAACTTATTTCTTTGTTACCATTTGGAAAACAAAAAGCTAGTCTAAGGGATTTGCTAGGCTGTGTAGTTGCTTAACCCTTTGCAAGTCCAATTTGTATCGCATAGTGGAATCAGCCTATTGCAGAAAAGGAGAGCGGAAAAGGAGAATGCTTTTTCAACAGCACGGGATGTTTTCCTGGTTAACTCAGAGCTGTCAAGCACCTTGTAGATCATGCCAGTTCAGTCTAAAAATCTGTGTGAGGGTTTGATAGTTTCCAAAGTGTGTGATGATATGATTTTATTTGGATAAAGTGGCAAGCTGCGGTTGTACGTAAAGTGCTGGAACCTTTTACTGCCCAAATTAACTTACTGCACAATTATTTCCTCGGGCACATCCCATCAGTCATCTGATCCATAGATTGTTGACCATGGGTGCTAACAAATCTGAAAGTTCAGGGAGCAGGTGAGAAAGTGCATCTCAGCATATGGTCAGTGAGCAGGTGATGAACACTGCATGCTTTTGGGACCAGTATAAGTATGTATCAACACAGCCTGGGGACCAATCAGCTGAGCTGCACTTTTGCAGAGAAAGCCTGCAAAAAGGTGTTTCGGTGGGCACCAAGTTGATCATGTACAAGCAATATGCCTCTTAGGCTGCATTAGGAAGAACATTGCCAGGAGGTCAAAGGAGGTGCTCCTCACTCTTGACTCAGCACTGGTGAAGCACATCTAGAGTGCTGGGTCTAGCTCTGGGCTCTCTAGTATAATGAAGACATGGACATGCTGGAGCAAGTCCAGCAAAGGGCCACAAAGGTGATTAAGTGACTGGGGCAACTGTCACACTTGAAGAGGCTGAAAGAGCTGGGACTGCGCAGTTTGGAGAAAAGAAGTTTTCAGGGAGACCTGGTGAGTGGGACTAAATAAAATGGAGCCAGCCTTTTCTCAGTGGTGCCCAGAGACCATACTTAAGTATAGGAAGTGGCCTCAAACTGAAACACAGGAATTTCCACTTAAACATAAGAGAAGGGAGATTAAGCACTGGATCAGCTTTGACACTGCCCAGGGAGGTTGTGGAGGCACCATTCTTCAGGATATTAAAAACCAAAACATGTCCCTGGGCATCCTGCTCTGGCTATCCTTGCTTGAGCAGTGGGGCTACATTAGATGATCTCCATAAGTCTCTTCTAACCTCAGTGATTCTCTATTTTTCTGTGAATTTCAGTGTTTTTTTCTGGACTGATCAGCAAGAGAAGACTGTGTCCATGAAGCCACAATTGCTTTACAGCAGTACCTTCTTTAGATTCTCATAGAGAAAAAATAATTAAGAACAAGCACGGAGAGATGTCAAAGTAGAACAAGAGAAAAAAACCCTAGGCATCAAGGAGGATGAGTAGACAGCCAGTAGGGAAGCGTAGGAGTATCAGTTTATATAACTTAGTTCTATGAAAAGTCCAAAACCTTGTTAACCTCTGTTTTTTATTGATTTCTGTCATTTCATTGCCACTACAGTTTAACACCTACATGGGAAAACTTGTTAAATAAGATAATGCCCAGGGAAAATCTGACTAGAAGGTAGTCTTCAAAACATCTTCAAAACATTTGGGGAAATGGAACTTTTGCATAAGCTGAAGAAAAGTGCTGAAAATGTTTCTTAAAAGATCATTATGTTTATCTGCTTATCTAATTTTAGTATACCAGCTACCATTGGAACTAAATTACTCGAGATTAAAGACATGAATGAAAGAAATTTTGGAATAGATTTTTTTTCTAAAGCTTAGTTGTCAGTCAAGCAACACTCCTACCATGTTCTGAAGGACTGGCACCATTAGTTTGATCACAGAACTATGTTAAAGTGGCAACATGACTGTGCATTCCTAACTGGTTTGAGCCTGGATTATAAATTTGGAGCATGTAGAAAATGAGTTCAAACCTGCTTGCAAAAACTGTAGAGAACCTGAGCATGGCCCCTTGTAAAACAGAGCAGCAGTGAATATTCAGAAAGGGTATTGGAGGATGGGGGAGGGGGAAAGTTGCTTTACTACTGTGCAGTATGTAGTCTTTATGGTTGGACTTGAAGATCTTGAAGGTCTTTTCCAACTGAAACCATTCTATGATTCTATGACTTTATTAACATTCCCAATATCCAATGAGAGTAAAACCCAGTAGGAATACAACAGGATTATGCAGGACTTCTGAAGGGATTATAAGGATTGGAAAAGGTCTAAAAGTCTGTGAAAGTTTATAGACATATAATGTTCTTTTGTCAGACAAATTGAATCTACACAGTATTAAGAAAAGGACTTGAGGGGTATTCATGACACATCTTATTTAGGGTGATAAGTTAGGAACCTAGGTTTCCTGCTTGGGTAATGAAAAGAACTAGGTTCTTCCAGGAGATGCTTCAGAGCACCTAGTTATGACTATATAGGTCAAACATGCCTCAAGCTAAATACCTTAAGGCAACATTAACATGCCATCTGGTATTTTAAATGGGACCATAAAAACTTGTCTAAGAAGAAATATAAAACTGAACACGTAGCCAGAAAAATTAGGATATTTTCTCCATTGTCATCCTTTCTTTGTACTGTGTCAGAAGGCGAGGAAACCACAGGTTTTGACTAAATCTAACTTCTGACATTTTAAAGAAACAGAATGGACAATAATTTTGGTGCCGTACCAGCAGATTTCTGGCTCTTCCCTTACTGCATTCAATTAAATAAGAAAACACTGGTAATGTTAATATTTCTCTGATTGTGGGAGTCTGCTCCATAGTTGTATTCCATTGTCTATTCACCAGAGAAACGTACGCTAGCAGAAAAGCCCTACCAACAATGCAGTCTGGTCTAGTCTGGAGCTACTACATTTTAGTGTAATTCAGGCTAATAACCACACCAGACCTGGGTCCAAAACATGACAAATAAATGAAAAAACCCCAAGCACCCCAATGAACCAAACCAACAAGCCAACATAAAAAAGTGCAATGGACTGTAATAGACCACTTGAATTAAATCCACTTGGGAAAAGATTCTTTCCATGCTAATTTCTGGACCTAACTCCTAAGTCTGATTTAAGTGGCCTCAGACACCCAATGCAATATTTAGTAAAGAGGCAAAGGCAGAAAATATGCACACTACTTCAGAAGGTAGTTTGATACAAGCTGAATTGACCTCTGATGGTACTTATCTCTACAGATGTTGGGTGTATTCAGCTAGACCCTTAATATTATCTGGAATTAAAATAAATTTTGACTGTGTTTTCACATGATCACCAAGTGCAGGGTCCTGAACCTGGGTCAAGACAATCCCCATTGTCCATACAGGTTAGGAGATGATGTGCTGGAAAGCAGCCACAAAGAAAAGGACTTGGAAGTACTTGTGGATGAAAAGTTGGACATGAGCCACCAATGTGCACCTGCAGCCCAGAAGGCCAACAGCATCCCGGGCTGCATCAAAAGAAGTCTGTCCAGCAGATAGGGGTGATTCTGCCCCTCTGCTCTGCTCTGGTGAGACCTCACCTGGAAAACTTTGTCCAGCTTTGGAGCCCTCAACACAAAAAGGACGTGGACCTGTTGGAGTGGGTCCAGAGGAGGGCCACAAAAACGATCAAAGGTCTGGAGCACCTCTGCTATAGAGAGAGGCTGAGAGAGTTGTGCTTGTTCAGCTTGGGAAGAGAAGGCTCTGGGGGTGATCTTATAGTGGCCTTCCAGTACCTGAAAGGTACCTGTAAAAGCTAGTGAAGAACTGTTCACGAGGGCATGTAGCAGTAGGATAAGGAGTAATGGTTTTAAAGTAGAAAAGGGGAGATTTAGGTTGGATATTATGAAAAAGTTCTTCAATATGAGGGTGGTAGATCACTGGAACAGGTTACCCAGGGAGGTAGTGGAGGCCTCATCCCTGGAGATATTCAAGGTCAGGCTTGATGGGGCTCCGAGAGACCTGATCCATGAAGATGTCCCTGCTTACTGCAGGGGAGTTGGACTAGATGACCTCTAAAAGTCCCTTCCAACCTAACACATTCTATGATTCTATGATTCTATACAACAGTAGTTAACTATCCTGACCCCTAACATTCTTAGTCACCATTTTACAGTGTTAACTCCACCAAAATCTTCTTCAGGATAGATAATTCTCCCAAACCAAGTGTCTCTCAGGTTATCTGACACATAGATCCAAAGAAGTCATTTTTTTGGTAAATTCTGTAATTAAAGATTTATATAGAAATACAGTCTTTTGATTAGTTGTTTAACGGACAATCAGGAGAAAGTGAGTCTGCTCATCCCAAAACCTGACCTTCCCACCTGGTACTTCCTGTTTTCTCCCAGTTCTCCAGCAGACAATCTCCCCATACTATGAAAAAGTTCACTGTCCCAGATCAACTCTCTGTCTAGGGACTCTGTAAGTTTTAGCTGTCACTACTCAGCTGTCTCGTCCTTGCACATCCTTGAAGTCCTACTCCACGCAATGTGTGAAAAGCTCATGAGCTCTGGTCTTGGCATTTGTTTTTTTTTTTATAAAAACCTTTTGTCTTATGCACCTGTCCCAGAATTGCAATGGTTTGGAAATTAATTCTACATCTAAAGTATGCAAATTACGCTCATTATATGAATACTGAGATAGAAGTAGTGGTCTTTGAAGAATGAGACGAAGGAACATGAACAACTTTCTGTAGACTTTAGGACACTTGAATGGAGGAATCTTCCTTTTTGCTGATACTAATTCAGCTCCAAACTTCTCAAAAAATCTTAAAGCTCATTTTTCCAAAATGGATTATTTTTTTCTTTAAATATCAGAATAACTTTGATTTTTTTTCATTCTGGTTTTGATTTGAGGTGGAGGGGTTTTGCATTAGTAAAATTGATTTTTTTCTATTAGATCCATAAGGAGTTTGGGATCTCTTTATCCTATAGTTGCTAATCTCTTCTTGTCTCCTGAGTTTGAATGAAATTTCGCTCCTACTTAATGCTAAAGGAAGAAAGATGACAGGTATTAAGAGCACCAGAAAGAGTTTGTGGTAAAAGGGCATAGAGGGTTAGCTAGATTTGCAGGACTTATGGGTCAGGAGAACACAAACCAAAGGAGAAGACAAGATCTGCACTGGATCAGTGAACTATTGTATCCTTTCCTAGAGAATACTAAATGGAGGTAATCAATAGGGACTAGAACAACATTTTCCCTATTAAAATCAAATCAAATCGAATCAAATCTTCTTTTCATGATGTCTATGGCTCCCCCATGGAGTATATTTCCGCAGTTCTTTTGGGAAGAGAGTTGTATCAGTGCATGACCAGGTCTTGAAGCTAATTAGTTAGAGCATAGGTAGATACAAGCTACTTATTCACATGGAGAGAACTGTCTCCACTGGTATTAAAGAGCTGGTTCTCAGTAGATAATAATTAAATGCTTGTTTTAACTGCTTGCCTGCCACCCTCCTTTGTAATTTTTGGAGCTGTAAACTTACAAACTTCATTGCAAATGGTGTCATAGTGTCACAACAATAAGGTTACTCAAGAACAGCTGAGTATTTTTGTTCCCTGAGTGACTGAGTTCTTCACCTGTGCTAGATCAGGACATCTCAGATAGTTCCAATACAGCTTTATTACTTTAAATCAGTAAATAACCTGCCTGTATAAAATCCAGTCTGTATTCACTTAGTTTATGTTGGAAATACTTGAAAGAAATTATAACAGCTATCCCTTTCCTGTCCATTCTCAGATTTAGAAAGTACTCAAATTTGGGTTTTTTAATTGTAGCATGTGTTCTTATTGCAGTAAGTCTGTAGTCATCTAAAAACTGCCCTACTCAGGGAAACTTCCAGGAAAAAGAAGAAAATCCTAAAATACAAAATATTTGGCATGTGGGAGCAGCATCTTGTTTGCACTGGGTGTCCATGGCAAGGTGTTGGCAGTGGAGGGTCTTCAGGGTGGCCTTTGTAAGGCCAGTAGCTGAGCCCAGAAACCGAGATTGTAATGCGTCAGGGAAAACATGTTTAAAAAAGCAAATGCCAGACAGGCAGAGGAAGAGAGGAACAAGGTGAGAAACAGCAGTGTAAACGCCAAAACTCAGAGAATAAGGAGGGGGAGCAGTTACTACAGGTACCAGAGCAAATATTTCCCTGCAGCGCTCAAGAGACACCACCAGAGCAGTCCACGAGGATCCTATGCTGGAGTAGGTGGATACTTCTTGAAGGAATTGTGACCTGTGAAAGAGCCAATAGTGAAGCAGGTTCATCCTGAAGAACTGCAGTCCGTAGAGAGGACACATGCTGGAGAAGGGGCAAAGTGTGAGGGGGAAAAGAGCTGTTCTTGACTGACCCCAAGCCCCATTCCCTTTGTGCCACTCAGGGAGGGGTAGGGGACTTGGGAGCAAAGATGAGCATGAGGGGAAAAAAAAAAGGGGGTGGAGGAAAGGGGTTGTTTGAAATTTTTTTCTTTGTTTTTCACTGTCCAAAGCAATTTTCAATGGCAACAATTTAATTTTCCCCAATTCAAGTCTGTTTTGTCAATGATGGTAATTGGTAAATAATCTCCCTGTCTTGACCCATAAGTTTTTTCATCCTATTTTCTTCCTCTTTCCTGTTGAGGAAGGGGTGTCAGTGAGCAGCTGGGTGGGAATTTGGCCCTCGTGCAAGGCTAACCCACCATGTTATTCTGCAGCAAGACCTGTTTGCCAATTTACATTTCAGATATATGGTCTCTATGTTTTCCTAATCACAGATTTACATTGAAATAACGCTGAGACATTTCTGTTCATTTATTTTTCTACTTACTTTTGATGGACCATGAATTTGTTGAAAAATTCCCTCTGGGAAGAGCTTGAAGTATTAAAAAATCTGGGTCAAGTTTATGGTTTCAGAAGAGAATTAGGGATTACATTTTGAAAATATTTTAAATGTTGTTTCGGTACTTTGAAAACAAATATTTTATCTTTGTGTTTTGAAAATTTCCATTTTACTTAAAAACGGCCCTTTTTTTAAAAAGAAAAAGGCAAATATATATTCTCTCCAATTATGTTGTATATCCTGAAAAAAACCTGTCTGTGTGCAACAAAATTTTTTTGTTTACTCCAAATTAAATTATGGACTTTTTCCCAACTGAAACTGCAAAATTATGTATTGCTTCTACCAAGTGTGTTGTGGTGGGGTTTTGTTCTCCTCCAAAAATAATCTTTCAATACAGATGCCAGAGCAAATATCTTTTATCCACTTAGATTTGGTTCGGTTCTCAAGTGTAGGACTGGTTGTAGATTGTTGCCATATTCCCATAGATATTATTTTTAGCTCCTTGTACATTTAATTTAATTTTTTTTTTGAGAAATAGTTCATTTGCAGACTTCTCACTTCAAAGTTCCAATGCTTCTTCATGATGATATGTACTACTCTAGCACTACTGTCTTTGACTCTTAACTGCAATCCATAAATCAGATGATGCCATGGGAAAAATATTTGCAATAAACCAAATGTTATATCTTTTAGCAGTGATTTGACTCTTATTTTCCTGACACTCTTTAAAAATTCTTATATACTACATTCATGTGACTATGGGAGAATTTAGTTTTCATTTCAAGGGAAAAAACTCAGGAAACCTTAGCTATCAGGCCTAAGAAAACCTCAAAAACCCTGGAGTAAGTTAACTTTCTACATTCTGCAAATTGTTCTTTAAAACCACAAAAACTTTGGTGAGTCTCACTTCATTCTAAATTTTAATTATGTTGTTGGTGTAATAATTACTATCTCACCATGGATTTATGAAAATTCCATGTGTATAATGTGTATAATGTGTATAACGTGTATAATGATCTTATAGAAAAATATTATCTATCACTGTTTTCAGGTTTAATTTCTTTTCTATCAGGCTATTGCCCATCTGGTGTATAAATGACTCGGTGTCAGAGAAGCTGAAGAAGTTTCCTGACACAGGTGTAGTATAACCAAGAGAGTGGTAACATACTCAGCCCATATGGCAATTTTGGCCCATGGTGAAACCATAGTAGGGGAAACATGAATAGCAAATGTGACCCATGAAGGAGATACACAGGGCAGCCTAATCCAAAGATGTCTTTAGTGTCAGAGGATGAAAACTACACTGCTGTGTACATAAATAACCCTCTGCTCTGGGCAGGGAGGCTGCTCCATTTTGCTGAAAGCTATATACATTAGCTCCAAGAGAGAAAGAAGTGTAAATTGAGTTCTTCAACAGCCATGATAAAGCAACTTTGGACACTTGGAACAGGGTACCGGGAGATCAGTTTGGACCCAGCATTGAGCACTTCTCTGAGCTCCAAGCTTTTCTGTAAGCTTTTTCTTTAGCTTTAAGTGGCTTCTTCCTTCTTTCCTCCCTAATGAAGAGGAATTCTCACAAATGCATGAATCCAGACCCTTCTGCAAAGCAGCATCAAGGACTGGATAGGTCAAATATTCACTTTTAAGCGACTTACAGATTGGACATATTCATATTGCAAGATATGTCAATAGCACTAAAATCTCTGTATGCTTCCCACTGTGCCAGAGCAGTGAGTCTATTTCCAACATAAAAAACATGCACTTTAAGTAAATAGGTACACAGAACTTATTTCAAAACCAGAAAATGCACAAGTGATGAAAATAGAGGCAGATAAGTATTCAGGTTGTGTTATATATTGGATTGCATTATATATTGACAAATGGATAAAAGAGGACTGGCTGTTTTGGGGGTTAGTAATGAGGTATGGACCTTTCGGTCACCCTTGTGATTCCCAGCAAGGTCAGTAACTAACAAAATGTGGCTTGAATTGGTGGTGGCAGTCCGGTTCCACCAGATGTTTGGATAATAAAAGTAACTACAGTGACTGGCACCACACTACAGCTTCATCAGAGAATCCAAATTAGCTACCTCGTCAGTCTCTGAAAAGCAATGGAAAAGTAGGTCCTCCAAAAGCCAGGCTGAAGCACGTTGTGAGGAAGCTCCCGCAACGGCTGCTCATGCTGTATCTGTTCTGCAGATGTACAAACAGCTCCCGTTTCTACAGCCATCAAATCAACACTAAATTAATTTCCATTGCAGATTTAGAACAACAAGAACAAAACCCAGTTTGTGCTAACATCGACCATGAAAGGGAATACGCAGTTAAAATATCACTCCTTTCACTTGGGATTTGTTGTTCATCATAATTCAGTATGTAATCATAAACCAACACCTCACTATTCAGTTTATTTTCCTTGATTTTGCCTGAATTTCTGAGGCTGCTTTCAGTGGACTAATCAGCCCTCTTTATTAGATGTGACTGTATATTCATGATCCTATTGGGATAGATAGATTCTCTATAGTTTGATAATAAAAATATATGCTAATGGGTCTCCTTGCTCTTGATTTCTTACATGAAGGAAGAGAAAGAGTGGGCATTATTTACCCCCAGGTAAAGTAAAACTATAAAGGTAAAAGGCTTTTCCATGCAATATACGGCTCAAATGTAATAATCCCTGAGATGCTTATTTTAGTAAATGAATCAGTCACACTGAGCCAAGGAAGGGAGCCATCTATTACAATGCTATAAATGTTAAAGACCCTATTTAGAGCCTTTATCTCTCGAAGAAACAAAGCCATTTTTGCTGATATTTGTATGACATCAATAAAGGTATCTCACTAAGTAGTGAATAGATGTTACAATTGCAGTTTGCCCAATTCTTTTTCACTGGCCATCAGGGAAATTCATCTAAAGCAACCAAAAAAGTGTAGATATGTTTGCATCATATTAATAAGAGGAGAAAGCAAGGTAGCTGCCAATTGGCAGCAGAGTATGTTTTGGTGGTTTGATAAGGATACTAAAGAGTTTATGATGTGACAGATGTTTCACTACACTATTGTGAAATGAATAGATTATGAGAAGTAATTAGATGTACATTGGAATCAATGCTGTTATCATCGAGGCCTTCGGGCGATGCAATAGATGAGAGTCATGGCAGCAGGTGGTCCAATGGCTCGGAGACAGGAAGACACACCGCAGGAGACTGAGTGACAGGTTTCACAGATCCAGGGGGTGAGAGATCTGAGCTATTGCCTGCATTTGTAATCTTTACTCATGTATAAATAATAACAACTACACTATTGACTTCATATGCTATGTCATAGCCTCTGCTACCTCCTACACACACACATACACACACATATGCAAACACACACATATATTCTGCAACTTTTTCCCTCAGTTAAAGCTATCTGTTTTTTTTTTTCACAGTAAGAAATATGCATTCACCCCTTTGATACCAGTGCCAGCTCAATGTTCTTTGATTAAAACACTTGAATAAGAAACTTGGCCAGAGCTTTGAATACAGTGTGGTGTATCGTGTGCCCACTGCAGAAACATATATGCGCTTTCCATGGGAGACTTAAAAGAGAATGAGGTGCAAGAGGCACAGTTCTCATTACACTGCTCTTCTTCAAGTTTTCCCTATCTTGCTTTGTCCTAAACTTAAGGGAACATCATTGTCATGCCTAAATTGTCTTTGCAAAGGAACCGACAAGCTGAGTCATCAGGATAGATAACAGGGAATCTGCTGATGCTGGGAAGAAACCCAGAAATCACAGTTGTTACCTATCCCCAGAGCTTCAACCTGGGATTTCTGGGCTCTCCTACACCAAGTGGTGTGGGGACAGTAACAACAAGACCTAAAGTAAGGGTTACCAGCACCCTGTGACTCTGTGAGTGGATTATAGTAGCGGGACGTGGCTCTGGAAAGCCCTTTGGTGCTGCAGCTTGTCAGTCCCTGCCTGTACGTGTTTGCTGTGAATTTTTTTCTTTTATTGTTGAGGAGAGTGACACTAGGATAAAAGGGAATATTGGAACATTAAAATGTGTATTTCAATATTCTGAGTACAAACAAAAATACTAAGATCTTTGAGGTATATGAATATCAACACAAATAGTCTTACATATGTGATGTGCATCATTTGTTCTGTACAAGCACCTACCATAGACTGAGATCTATATAATTCAAAGCAGTGAAAGGAAAATGGAATGGAAAAGAATAATATCTAGCCACAGCAATTAGCTATAATGGATAAACAAGGGTATGGGGGGGGAAAACAAGCATATATATGTGTGAGGCATGACAACAAACATGCTGGCCTAGTATTACAATTTATGGAAACGTGACTTAACTTACAGACAACCAAGATGCACATTGCCTGTAAGAATATCTAATTAACTGTCCTTGCAGCAATATTTATATTTAGATGGATTGGTCTGGGGAAAACATAGATGTTGGGACATTGTATAAATGCAATACGATCCCCTGAGATCAGAAGCATATGTTTTCCCTGTGTGAAACAGTATACAAACAATTATCCACTTATCAACAAATATCTCCTATTACTCATGTCTCCCTGCACCATATAGAGCTATGCCCAGCCACTGCCACAGAACTGAAGAAGTCATCAAACCTGTTGAGCCAACTTTCAGTGAAGTGGCACCTTGGTGGCACTAACAACGTCAAGGTACAAGCCGGAAAACAAACAGAGCTTGCCCAGAGTGATGGGGCTGCAAATCCAAATTCCTTTCTGAAAGCCTTGGTTACTGCATGTTCATTTACCTGGCAGACTAAGCTTATAATTTAAATTAGGGGATCTCAAGAGACTCGTGTTGGGGTAGCCAATCTGAATCAAAAGAGGTGAGGAAACCTATTGCTTGGTTGATTGCATCTGATTGAGGTTCAATTTTCTGTACTGATAACCTCCTTTTTAATTCTTTTGTTCATCTTTTCTCAGAATTATCTAGACCCTCAGGTACTCTGAAAAAAAATTAGATCTTACCCCATAATATTCATGCTCTTTTTGGCCTGACTTCATCCCTGAGAGGGGTGGGAGCAGCACCACTGACTCGGGTGGTGTATTTACTGCCTGAGCCAGGACTGAACCTGTCCCACGGGTTCCAGAATATAAAATGCCTTTTGGGATTTTGCTCAGGAAGAGCTTGGTAGCCATGACCAAACTTGCTCTTGGTGAAATAAATTGCAAATATTAAACACATTAAAAATAAATGTGTGTCTCCCTTAAATTATACAGTAATATACAGTGCACAATAGACTGCTCAGAAACAAAAATGCTTTATTCTTCTAATTATGAATTCCAACATCCTTCTCATTAGGTTTAGTACTATGAGACAGGCAGACAGGCAGATGTTCCCATTTTTCAGACTTCTTGAGCGCTACCAAACCTTTAGTTTCTATGAGACATCCCATCAAGGCCACCTGGAGGTAAGTCCTACTAATCAGATTTCATGGGTCAATGCAATGCCCCGAGAGGAGGAAATTCTGAGTGCAGCTCTCTCACTCTTCAAGCAGGAACCAAATCACTGTGGGGCACTGTCTTAACAGTATTGACATTTCAGACTTTTTAAAAGGAACTGGCTCACATTCACCCCTGGAAGTCTCTAGTGTCAATACGGAACCCAAGGGGGACTGTGAGGTCTAACAGCCTCTCCCAATTTCTTTCCCTGCTCCACTGCCTTCACGTCTTATAGCAGGATTAACTCTATCCCAGCCAAAACGATACAAACTAGTGACATCACAAAGAAAAAGTTCCCCAGTTCAGTTCCCTTGTGCACAGTGAAAACAGTCAATCAGAGATATTCTTCATCTCAACCTTCTTGCAACTTTCTCTTCATCTCCCTTGTTCATTTGGCCTGTCTCCCTTAGCGCACCTTTCCTTTCCTCTTTTTTCTCTTTGCTTCTAGACCTTAGAGCCCACCACCAGGTCATGTAACACTTACATTCTTATCATGTCCATGAACATCTAACCCAAACAATAAAAAAAAGAATAAAAAGAATCAATGAACAGAAAGGAGAAGCTCTGTAGGAGAAATGTCCAGTGTAATAGCAGAGTGTGTCTCAGTCACTGGAAGAGCACAAAAGAAAAGCTTATGTTCATACTGTCTGGTTTTCTAAGTACCTGCCTGTCTTAAGCTTTTTCCCTAATTACATGTTGAGATCTCTCGTCAGAAGTTGTGTCATTAATAAATGCTAGGAGGTGCTCTCATGCAAACACAGATTAGGATCTCTAAGGACAGTAATACAGGTACTTTTCTCAGCAGAATGATTACTCATGCTTTGAGCAACACCGCTACAATAGCTTGCAAGTTATTTGGGGTAGAACCTGTGCATCCTTACATCGTTGAGGACTATTTAGCTACAAAGGCACCTGCAAACAAAAGACAGATAATAGGGATCATAAATAATAACAATCTTGTGACAGTAGGTCTCTTGCAGTTAAGGTTCAAAGGCTCTTCCACTGTGAAAATGATGTTGAATCATCTCCCGTTTGCTGAACTTCCTGACAAAGCTCCTGCCTAGAGGGAAAAATCAGTAGAGGGAGACTTTGAGGTTAATTACACAAGCCTTTTTAAAGTTGCTGTGAAATAATAATTAATACGTACTTAGCTCTGGCAGTAGGTTTTGCTGCAGTCCTGGCTTCCTACCATATGTGAGGCTTTTTTGTCCTGTCATGATTCCTTTGTTTTCCAGTGAGTTGTCCTATATACTCACTTCTGTAGAAGAAGAACTATTTCATAGGCTCCTTTTTCCAAAATGCCAATATTTTATACTTCCAAAAGCTGCTGTCTTACAGATGCAGAGGAAGGTGTTGAGAACATTACACATCTCTGCTGCTTATATTTTGAATCTCTCTTCCCATTGCATGTTTTGTCTCTACACATGAAAATATGCATATAGAGTCATATTCAAGTATGAAATTGTGCAAAGGATAGGATTGGATAAACATAAGCAAATTAATTTGTCCAGTCTTTTACCTTTCAGTTTAATGGCTAAATCTATTTTGTGGTAGCACTGAGAGAGTAGAACTTGGTATTCAAAACACACCATGAGTAACACTGACAGTACAGGGGTAGAAACACTGTGATGCTAGCACCTAACATAGCCATCACAGCGTAACTGTGATCACTGGTATTTCTTTGGATAAATTTTCTTGCGCAGTTTCACCTTTCTCTCCTTCAGATAAACAGAAGTGATGGAGCAATGTATTTCCATAAAATCCATAATACTAAAAAAAATCAGACAAGGTTGTAAGAAGAATACTTATTTGATGTATAAGATGCAGTAAGTGCTAAATGAGTATGTTCAGAGTGTCTGACATGTACAGAAGCTGATTATTTGCACATCACTATGATCCACCACACCCTGGGATAAAGAACAGTTTCTGATCTAAATAACTCACACATAGCAGAGATAGAAGACGATTAAACTTCATTCTTTTTCTGCTCTGAAACTTGGGCTGCCAAAAACCAACTTCTTACTTACGCTGGACAGTTCACGTGCAACAACCTAGAAATGCCTTCTGTACTCAGACTCCAGCAAACCTATTTTTCTTGTATAACTAATGTGCCCTGTTCTTCTGTAAATCTGACAGTGAATGAAAAAAAAGAAAAAAAAAAAGGTAGTTCCTCATACATTCAGTCTGGGTACTAAGAAGCAGCAGAAAGGTAATGAGAATGCTCAAAGACTCCTCACGGACTAATGCAATTTTGATACCTAATCCACGCATGCCCAAATAGATGTTTGGAGCACACCTGACTTACTCCAATTAGGAGCTTGTCCAAAGGAAGTAACAGGCAGAAAAAAGAGTTGTTTTCATAACATTTATGAAATCAGCAAATAAATACTGAGAAAATAAATACTGTCTTCTAGTATGAAAACCCAAAACCATTGGGTTGACATTCCCTGGTTTCATGAAAGAGCAAGAATGTTGCTGATTCACTTGATTTACTTTGGTGGATCTTTTTCTGCTTTTTGCTTTTCTTGGCCTGTACATAAGGAGCTGCTGCTTCTTGTCAGATGCAAGATGAAATGACATGGAATATGTTGTCCTTTATTTGATGGGCTGTTTTTCCTGCAATTGCAGAGCAAGCTTGCTGTCACTTTTCAGTTGCAGGAAAAACAGTTTGTTATGCAATCTTGTAAATGAAAAATGTTAGAGTATAACTAGCTTATAAAACGAAATTATTTTGGAACTGAATCTGAACTATAATCTGATCTATAATTTACTTACAGGTGTGAGCCATAGAATAAGATGCATGAAAGATTAGCTACAACTGGATACAACTGCAGCTACCAAAATGCCATTGTACAGAAAAACTAATCAATGACAGAACTTGCCTTGCTTTCTGCTAATACCTGTATTCAAATAGAAAGAATTCACCCTGCTTTCCTATTTCTGAATTAACTGAAAACATATATAAATATCTTCCTGTAGAGCTACATAACAAGTTAATCTAGTCTTTTTAAGACTGGGGTAACTCCCCAGAAGTCAACGGAGTCAAACTGGTGCAAACAAAGGTAGGATAAACTCATGTACAAGGATATACCCTGGGCAGATGAATACTTAGAGCCGTTTACTTTATATTAAGAAATAATGTTTCAGCATGCTTTTAATTCTCTGCTGGCACTCTGTTCATCAGTGCACAACAATAAAGCTAGGCACCTTGTCAGGATCATTTAAATAAACATAGCAATTTCTTACTTTCTTTTAATGCTGGAAGTGCTAATAGATGCTATGTTCAAAAAGTGTAAACAATCCACAGGACACGCTAATCAAGGTAAGAGCCATATGTACAAAATAAATGGAGTCTTTCTCACCTTTGGCTTGAGAAAACAAAAAGAAAGGGATTTCAGCAGCATTGTCTTTAATCCAATTTACTTTGGATTTAATCTCCAAAACAAGGCTGGCCTGCTAATTCCCAATTATAATGGCACATGTAATCAGAGTCCTCATTAACAAAGACTGACTATATTGTCTATTAGGAATGGAAATCTGAAATGCAAATTCAGCAAATCAAAACGTTAAATGAGCTCTACCCAAGATGCTTAGAGCTCCTGCCAGGGCAGCGCATGCTGGCCGACACCTGCCCTGAATTCTCCCTCCAGCTGAATGTTTCATTCTGTTCCAGTCTTTGCCTCCTAATTGACCTGCTTATGATCTCTGCTACAATTAACATATGCTTATTAGTAATGGCTGGTTAAAGATTTCAAACTGCCGCAGTTTACAAAGTCTAATAGAGATGGCACACCACAGGAAAGATGAGACCACTGTTTCCCTCATCAGCAATGTCTTAGTGGTTTGGTTTCATGTGATTCAAATGAGATAATTTTTCACATCATCTGATGTCTGTAAATCCATTCTAATTGAAACTGGAAGTCTGCACACAAAGTGGCTTAAGGCTGCTGGTGCACTAAATGAAAATCAGTTAGTGAATATGATTTTTCTCCCCTTTAACCACATGCTTAGCAGTCATGGGAAAAAGATATTTTTTTTTTTAAAAAGAAGGGGACAAGGAAAGAAAGAGGGAGAGAGAGGGGAAAAAAGCTAGCTTGAATAATAAAAAACAAAACACCCCACCCACAGTATTTTGTTAAACTCCTTAGTCCAGCTTTTTAGCCATTAATGAAAAATAATAATATATGAATCTATACAGATTCTGAACAGAATGCTTTTTTAAATATGTTGCAGAAGCAAACTAGTAATTCTGACATTACCAGATTATTGATTGCCATAATTTTGCTTACGATCCTTATTCTGGAAAACATTATGAAAACAAACAAAACCCCAAACAAACAAAAGAAACAACTGGTACTTAAATGTGCAGAAGTTTGCTCTTATATGATGACCACTGTAACACTCTCATTCTTCTTGGGGTACTGTCACATTACCTACACTTATATGAAAAAGAGCATAATATCGCTGCTGATTTGGCAGGTCAGTATACCTTCATTAAATTTTCCTCTTGTCTTCAACGTTTTTCCATATTACTGACTCCAGCCTGCGGGAGCCAAGGGCCAACAAATAGATCTCTTCCACCTGGTTTCATTCCAACTTCATTAGCAATGCACTAGTACAGCAATTATGTCTAATTCTTCTCTTCTAACTGCATTATTATTATTTATCTAAGGTTTCTTGCCCACCGTATTCATTCCTTTTAATTTCATTCCTTGATTTCACTTTATCATAACACGTTCTCAGGGAGAGGACTTGACATTTCATAGTCCTTACTTTGTGCCCTTATCTTTGATTATATAAGCCACTTATCCCCCCCTTTGAAGTCTCATACTGCCAAAATCCCAGGAGGCTAGGAAGGGGACAAGAGAGTATTTGGGTCCTGGGTTTTGCTCCTATATGCCCAAACATTTCTACTTATTACAGGCAACTGCAGGGTTGTTGTTTTTTTTTTTGGGGGGGGGGGTGGCCGTTAAATGGTTTTTTGGTTTTGACTTTTTTGTTTGGTTTTGTTTTAGTTTTTATTTGTTTGTCTGTTTGTGGCTATTTCAATCCTAGTACTGAATAATTTCAATGGCAATTTTGTCTTCATTTCCTGAATGACATCTCTTAAAACTAATGTTTTATGCTTTATTGAAAGAAATCATGTTCTCAGCTACATATTCTTGAACTCACAATGAGGAATTGCGCCGCTGTTGGTGTAGCCTATGCATGCTTTGCAAGGGCATAGCAAGACTTCTTGCTGCTCCTGAAAGGTTACAGTTTAAGTCAATTCAGGCAAATACAATAGGAAGAAAAGCTTAGGTTCAAGCAAAGGAGAGGAGAACACTGGAGAGCAAGTTCATGCTCGGCTGTACACTTGACTTGTGGGCTTTATGAAAGGACCTAAAGGAGTTGGAGGATATAGCTCAGTATGTAGGAAAAAAAACCCAAACCCAAACATTGCAAGCTATAGATGGTACACATTAGAATGCAAAATGAAGAAATAAAGGTGTCTCCCTAAGTTCAGCAATCACAATTTTAACACTTCATGATTTATGGATATTTTTTGGAGAGTGATGCCCCCATTGACTTTCCATGATCATTCTGAAGCTGCTAAAAAACAGATAGCCTCAGATGTTTTGATGTCTTTGAAGTGAATAGAGTTGTAGCAATAAAAACTTGATGGATACCTTGAAAATAAAATGGTCCTGTGCTCTCAACATCATGGTCATTTTAATCAGCTTTTCAGTCTTTTTGGGTAAGATTAAAACTTCCAGCACTAAATACAGAGTGACCAAATTCGTCTGCAGTGGTCCAAAAACTGTCACTGTGCTTGCTGCATTTGGGCATTAACTTTATAGGATGTAGACTCGAGCCTCTTTACATCAGAACTACCTTTTCACTTTTCTTTCCATTCCCCCTCTCCCAGGTAGGAACATAATTAGAGCAAGAGTGGGATTTAATTTACTGAAAATTAGGTAAGTAAAAGTCAGGGCTCTCACTTAAAATATTCTCCAAGGCTTGCTCTCTACTCAGCAGAGGACGAAGCATAACTAGAGTGTGATTCATCTCATCCCAGGATGGGTATTGAACGTAGGCAGATAGGTTGGTGTTTTCCATCTCTACTGATTGAAAAGGAAGGCTTGATGGTAAGTTTAAGATGCACATTTAATTTCAAGTATCTCCTGAAAGCGAAGATTATGTTATCCCCTGGGAGCATAACTACCCAGTGTGTGACATGGATGTAAGAAAAGGATTCAGAATCTAGAGGTTTGAATATGATGCTGGGTATGAGTCTCTCACTGCTGTTTCTGCTGCCATTCAGCCTGGCACCACATTTCCAAAACTGTTTAAACAGCTTCCTACCTTTTCTGATCTCTCAAGTGCTGCACTAACTATCTTACAGCAAGGCTATGACACATGGTTAAAATTAGCAATGTCCTTTGATCCAGTTAAACAGACCCTCTGACTGCTCAGCAACACGTAGCTGTTGGCCAGGCCACTAATTTTTCAGAACAAGCCTCTCAAAGTGACCGTCTTGCAGACAAGATTCAGTTCTTGCCTGTGTTAAGAGGAAATCAAGGCAAAATTGGGTGTTCAGTCTTATCAATACTTGGGATTAAATCAAGTACTGAACAAGAAGGCCTTCTGATTACTTAGGCATTTAAAGCTAAATAACTAGCAGCAGTAGCAAACCTGTCTGGTTTGTTTTAGACCGAGGTGTATTAAAAATAACACCTTGGGACACTTTTACAGGCAAAACCATTCAAGGCCACACCAGCAGCTGCCTGTATTGCAGGGCAGGAGCATTCTGTGACACGTCACATCCCTGGATGCTCCACCAATTGCCCTGAGAGGAACCAAGCTGCGTGGCCCTGAGCACTCCAGCAGCTCCCCCACGCCCCGTGCAGGCAGTAGGAACACAGGGCACCCCAAGGAGTATGCCTGGCACGTAGACACTGCCACAGCTGCTGCCTGGTGAAGATGCTTCATGGAGAAGCCATGATTTTTGCCTCTGGGTTCATGCTATCCATGAGAGACACTTTCTGACTGCTCTCCAGGATTATCAGATCTTCTCCTTGTGAGAGTAGTCACAGTATCTAACTTGTGCTCCAAGAAAGCAGCATTTCTCTGACTGGAAGTAGCTGAAGAAGCTCTACTCAACAGAGTCAGTTGATATGGGTCATATGACCCATCCTGAGGTAGGTGCCTGTATGTGCTAGAATATATTCTTCCCATGAAATGCCTCTTTCTCTCATTAATTCTGAAGGGATCCTGTGGCAACTGGTACAGTGGCAGGTGCCAGCCTTGTAGGTAGGTCAGACCAATCTCCCAGTTGCATTCTACCAAAAAATGTGCTATGTATCACTTCTGCGATGTCCTTGTACAGGCAAAACTTGGGCATTCTGGTCTGCAATCTGAATCAGACACCGCTCTCTCAGATTTAAAAGTCACAGTAATTATGATGCCTCTGTTAAACACATAGGGTAGGTGACCTACACAGGACTCAAAGTGAATATATATGTCATCATTAATTGCTAGATAGGCTTCTCCTGTAGTTACATCTTCTGTAAAAGAAATAGAACTGTAAGAAATACATAATGCTAAAGGCAAAACAAAAAAATCACAGTAGCCAGTTATCTCCTACAAACTGGTTGGGACTACACTACCTCTTAAAATAATATAATTTATGCTTAATTATGAATGAATAAAAATATTACTAAAACCCCAGGAAAATTGTGCACACCATAAATCAATATAGACTGTTATTTGCATTTAATTTTCATCCTAGCTTATGCTTTGAAGGACAATTTCCCAGGTTTATTTTAAGTGTAATAAAATTAGATGCAGATTATCATCTGAATATGAAATAAACCAGGAGGTTTCACTTTTTTTATGAAGAAAATATTTAAAATATGAAAGCAATATCTCATAGATGTAGATCCAAGTGTGTTGACAGTGGAAAATTGCCATACAGTTTAACTCCAGCCCTGGTACATAGCTTCTGTAATTTAATATACATTTAGGCACTTGGCTGAAAGCAGGGTGCAGCTCCATACTTTTTTTTTTCCTATGTAAATCAAAATATGTTAAAGTTTTTGTTGGGGTTTTGGGTTTATTTTAAATTTTTTTTGAATCTGCCTAATAACATTTTAAAGAATAATTACCCATATTAAATTGTCATTTTTCACTCATGTACATGCCATTACATGAAGTGTTTCGTTGTAACGTATGAGGCTCTTCCTGCAAATAACTCCAGTCTTTTTCCATCCTCAGCACAAAGACAAATTCTCTTCTACTAAAGCATTCAGTTAGAACTGTGTAATCCTGGTCTATGATTCAAACTTTGCCACAGATCTTCACAACAATCTGGGACAGCTCATCTGATAGGATCTAGCCTGCAGAACTGCTGAGGACTAAAAACTCGGGATGAAGCTGATGTGAATGGAAGGTAGTGCCTCCAAAATGCAGTTGTTTAATCTCTTTGAACTCCAGTTGCCCACTTTAAAAGAAAGAAAAAAAAAAAGATAATTCTTCCCAGTTTTACAGTTTTCTGGAAAATGTGTTTCTTATTTATGAAGTACTTGGATATTGTGGTGGTGTGGGCCCAATGAACACCTAAATATATTCTTGTTCTGCAGTTGCTAATGAAGTTAGCTCTTGTGTGTGGATTTATCTCTCTATAAAGGTGGAATAGTGGTACCAGCTATCAGGGACAGCTGAATCTGTATGGGCACTCTGGGATTCTCTCTTACTTCTCCTAGCGCAAATAGTGACAACTTCTGCTTGCCTGTTCCTCCTTTGCTGATTGTGTGGGAGATTATATGCCTGATTAAATTGCTATATTCCAAGGAAATTAATGTAATATATTTGTAGTAAAATTACTCCAGACTGTAAAAAATGTTAAAATTCACTTAAATACTTGAAAATAGCATTAGCTTTTAACTCCAGTTGGAATTTCATTTGCAACAGACTCATATTCTAACTGGTAAACCTGACTCTGCTTTTGTTTTTTTTAAATGCAGTTCCTACTTGGTAGAAGTGTATTTATATCATTATATATCTTTCTACTTCAAAGAGCAATCCTCCTGAACATTAATGGATAAATTTTCTTTCCAGTGTACAGAACTTCCATCAAACAGGCTAACATGGTTTAACTGGCACCATTATGATGTATAAGGTTTTGTTGCATATGTGTGTGAGGTTTACACAGTGAAAGTAATTATTATGTCAAATATACTGAATTTTCTCATGTTCATCAATATATACATACATATATATTTATATATACTTAAAACATCTAAAATTGTAAGAAAAAAGAGAAAGCTTTCATCTCTCATCTTTTTTCTTTTTAATTTTCATTTATGCAGATGCTGTGTTACAGGATGGGGAAGAAAATGGGAGGAAGTGGATGAAAGTACCATCTTCTGTTTTTTCCCCTTATGTAACATAAAATTGTTCAGATGGATTTTTTTTCCTATTATTTTTTAAAGGAAAAAGAAAGGACTCGCTCCGGGGATTTGACTTTGTATGCCAAGCTCATGTCTTGAAATAGAATTTTAAAAATAGAAACTCTTGTATATATTGTAGAATAAGTGGTGCTGCTTTAATAAGAACACTTGGAATGCAAATGAATCCTGGAACCAGTGTGCGAAAATATACCCAAAATGAAAGAGAAAAGAAGAAAGCAATATAGAAGATGATCTATTTACTACCCCTCAATTCCTAATTATAATTATTTTTGCACTGTGACGTCTTCTCCAACCTTTTTGTTTCACAGTATCATCACTAAAGCCATGAAAAGGCTGTTAAATAAATATGCGATATCATCTCTTTCTTCAAGATTAGGGATGTTAGCCTTGGAGTCTCGGTAAATTCCATTCCACCCTACCAAATTTTCTTAGGGAGCTTCAAAGAACAAAGTGCCTTTCATAGCACAATCAAAAGTTATCCCCTCCCAATTGCTCAGAGGACCTGCTCTTGGAAAATCTACCAGCACACTGGAACATGATCTTAGCACTTTCAGGACTGCACTATTTCCATTGCAGCAGCATCTCTGCATGGCAGGGATAGCCAGGGACAAGAGGGCTCTTGCCCTAAGTAGTGTGGACATTTGTGATAGAAGCAACATGTACTTTAGCACAGCTACAGCCTCTGCTTGATGTTCAGAGTAGAAGTCGTTTTGCCATAGCATAAACATCAAAAATGGATTTCATGAAGTATCCTCCAGAAACATCTATTTCCTTTTGTGGGCTGTAAAGGAGGCCTGGAGTGGTTGAGTTTACAAGGATGTTCCAACTTGTAAAGATGCCTAGCTTAGGGTAGATAAATCAGGTCAAGGGGCACATTCTTCTGGGTGTGTACAAACACAGAACTGAAAGACAGTCCTGTTCTCCAAACTCTGAGTTCCCTTCTACTGTTGATGCTAGGGAGTCTTTCCCCATAACCCCCTCAACACGTGCGTCATTCTGGATTTGTCTCATCTGAGTTCCAGATCCCCTGAAGTAGTGTCCAAACTACTTTCTCTACAACAGGAACGAAGTACCTAAAATAAAATGGTAATGATGTCTCTAACTGCCTTCACTCCTTGACCTCAGTACGAAAGGTGAGGCCACTGACCCATCTTCTTGGTTGAATACTTTCAACTTTACACCCTTTATTAAAAGCAAAACAAACAAAAAGCCACACAGTCTATTTTCTTACATGATAGTATGAGCTGGTGTCCCTCTTGTCTGCTCTGCTTTGCAAAATGGATGACTGTTGTCTAATACTCACGAACATGTGAGAGCAAAACACAGAACTTTTGGGATACGTTGAATGATTGCTAACATCCTGAAATGCATCTTAGTTCATCATTACAATGATATTAATGCTACTCTAAGTTGTGAGAGACACTGAAGGCAATATATGAGGAGCTCTATGACATGAATACAGGTAAGAATTGTATCCAGAAAGCCTTTTTTTTAGTGGACTTCATGAAAATTACTATCCACACTATTTCTTCAAACTATAAACAAATGTGATAGCAACCCAGATAGTCTCACAACATCTGAAGACCACTACAAGTAGATTTTGGGACTTCTCTCTGCTTTTTAACATCAACCATTCCTACAGAGAGATAAAGATTGGATTAACAGCCTATTAAACACTCTTAGAACTTCTGAATGTATTATAAATCATCATTATTTTTTCTAAATGCGACTAGTATACATGAAAGAACATGAGGAAAGACTATTAAATTGTGGTTTATCATAAAAACTCACTTTTCACAGTGATTTTGAGACTATCATGCCAACAGCAAAGTCTTTGGTATCAAGATTTTACCATTTCTTAGAAAATCACTATTAGATTGCTAAATCAATGTAGCTCATTTAATTAGCACCAAAGCACCAGCAACTAAGTCAGCTGAGGATATATATTCCCCTGGCATCTGAGCACTGGCCTACCTTATACATTGTTGTAGAAGTGCTAAAAAGAACCACAGAGGAAATTCATTTTCATCACATGATTTGTTTGAAAATGTCAAAAATTTTCCCTTTCATTGCCAGGACAATTCTGAATTTCCAAAATTATGTTGCTGTTTCTTTTTAGGTATGCTAGAGAATCTATACCCTGCTGCTTTTCACAGACCTCTGAGAAGAGGAAGACCTGTTTTTCAAATAAGGAAGAGCAGAGATATGAACCTATATTCCATGGAAGTATTTTATTTCAGTGGGTCATCTCTGCTGGCGGAGATAACTAAATGGGTAAATAATTGCTCATGACAAGAGAGAGAACTCAATACTCTGGGCAAGAGACAGACCTCAAGTCTCTTAATCTGTCTACATCCCAGATAAATGCCACAACCAGGAATAATACTCAATGCTATGAACAGATTTGCTGTAGCTGTTTCTACAGTTAGGTGGTGCATTGTTTTGGTACTCACTTGCAGGCAATGGAGAAAGACTGGCACTTCTAGAACACCTACTTTAGGTCATTGAGAAGAGTCAGTCTGAAGTACCTGTCTCTTTTTTTCCCTTCATTATAGAAGGAGACTGTCCGAGATAGGCACCTAACTTTGGTTGACAAAACCTCTGTGGGACAAATACCACCCACAAGTTGTAAACTTGCAGGTCTTCTGATGAAATCTTATGTGGACTATATGCTGTGCAGAAAACTACAGAATTCATGTCTGAAGAATTTTAAAGTAGATACTGGTTGAGATTCATCAGTAGGCAGTAAAGATAGTAGCCAAGAAAGTGACTTGGTTCATGAGCCTCTTTTGTCAGAAGGAAAGCTCAAAACCTCACATTGATCATTTTTTGCAAATTGCAGTTTATATGTGGTGATTTTGCTTTCTGTTGATCCATGTGGCACTGATTTTAAGAACTGAATCCAAGTGAGGTAGTCAGTTCTTTAGTATGGTTAATTAAAAAACCCAAACAACACCCCCCCAAAAAAACCCAAACTGCAAATCCACCATACTCTGAATATCTTTTATAAGGGTGGAAAGACACTGGAAGAGGTTACCCTAAAACATTGTGGTTGCCCCATCCCTGACAGTGTTCAAGACCAGGTTGGATGGGGCTTTGAGCAACCTGATCAAACGAAAGATGTCCCTGTCCCTGTCCCTGGCAGAGAGGATGGCCTAGATGATCTTTCCAACTCAAACTATTCTGTGATTATATGATCTTTTAAAAATCAGAAATAGAATTTGTGCGGTGAGTTTTTATAACAGTGAATACGAATAATTCATTCTATTATTTGGTTCATCTAATCTCTTCTGAACCCTAAATTGTCAAAGTACTCATAATGATCTTAAGTAGCACTCACCTTAATTTTTCAGATGAAGAAAAAGAAGCACAGAAGAATAAAATAAACATCAGGTTAACGACAGGACATTCTGATCTCCTAAATAGTGGTCTAATGATGCCATTGCTCAGTATAGGAATATTCTGTTATTTTAGTTTTTCTCTTTAATCGCTGTTCATTGCTATTCCCACATTAAGGAACAGCCTGGAAAACAGATACGGAGACATTTTCTGAGGTGCTTTATTGTCTTAGTTCCCCGTTATGTCTTGGGTAAGCATCTAAATCATCAGTGCAAACCTTATTTTCAGCGAGAATTAATGTTTGCTGGTTTCAAAGCCTTTCGTGTGTGCATGTGGTTTTGTTTTTCTTTTTGCCTAATTTCTTTTTTGTGAGAGTGGCAAAGGGACAGTTATTACTCTGGGGAAGATCCCTTTCTTGTCACCCTCTGCCTAGGCTTTTTTTTTTCTTTCTTATCTATGCAGCACTCACAATGCCTTTTTAGTATTTGTTCGCAGAGTTCAGTGTTCCTAGTGGGACATGGTATGTAGTTTAAATATGTTTCTCTCCTGATATTTTAAATGACATCCAATTGACCTCATAAATGTCTTATGAGACCAAACAAACTCCACACTCCTACAAAAACTGTCAACCAATTCTACCTTGCTTGTCCCCAGGCTGCTCTGGCATGATGCCATAAAGCATCAGTATTGATATTTTGTGGCATTCAAATTGTTAAGTACCCAGGCTAAGCAATAGGAGCAGAAGTATTAATACAATCTGGCCATGTCACTGATAATTACACCAATATAATCTAAATTTATAGCACACGATACCTTTGATATGAATTGGCAGCAGGCATCAAAACCTTTTCTTGACATTATCATGTAAACCTAGGAGGCATATAGCTAGCATTTTGAGTAAGGTGGTTTAATAGAGAAGCATAAGGGATTCAGCAAAACTTCTGCACAGTTTTATCATAGCCTTCATCAAGACTTGTTTATTGTCAATAGTGAATTTTACCACAGCAAAAAAAAATCTTTTTTTTCTTGTACTGTTTAATAATTTTAACTGAATAAACTCATAAATGCATTCAAAGTGTCAGGGAACACAGCCACACTAAGCAGTGTAAGTTAACATGATAATTCAGCTTAAAACTGTGCCTCTAGTTTTCCGGATTGAAAGCAATTTCTTTCTAATATGGAAAACAGAACCTATCTGAAGGGAGTCTTTTATGCTATACTTTTACATTAAAACTTATCAAGTGTCTAGGGAAATGTGTTCTTGAAATCCCGTCATGATCCATGTGTCATTGAAGACAAAGATCCGATGTGCTATGGAAATTTCTTGATGCATATTATGAGCTGTTGTTTGCCATAGTGTCTGGATAATCCTGCTTCATTTATTGGAGGGCCATTTCAGCTGCACTGTCAACAGCCTGGGATGATCGGGTCACCTTTCCCTAGAAAATTATGTAAAAGCTGTCAAATGGGCAGGATTATAGGCACATTAAAGGTGCTTTAAGATTTCATGCCTATAAATATTAGCAAAGAAGATTTAAAGGCAAATTTGTCATCAGTACGTGTCCACGTTTCTACAACCTTGTTTTACAGCACTGCAATGTTATCACCTACATTTTATCATGTAACTGAAGTGTTTTGGTGGGGAGCAGCTGCTGGCAGCCTTGTCTGTTTAACTCATGTCCCAGAAATTAAGCATTATTTGAAAACAACAACAAAAAAAATAGGGTAGCTGCCTCCTATTTATCATCCTTTGGAAATGAGTCCTCAACACTTTTATTTCCCAGCAAAACAATTCAAGTAGATCAACACAAACATTTTGTATTTGGAGGGTCAGCTTATTAAAAGCCATTATATATTTAATAAAGACTTTTTCATTATGGTACCAATTACGAATATCTTTGCATGGGAGTAATAATGCAGCAGATCATTTTGAGTAGTATTTACTTTTAAGTTGTGAACATTTTATTATAATGTTTTGGAATGACTGCTCTTATTTATTGTACATTAAGAATGCCGTGGGCATCTCTAACATAAATAGATATTGGCAGCCCCCAAGCATTTCTTCAGAGTGCTCTGGTGTTTTTGATAGACGAGTGTAGCATTTTAGTCATATTTTTGTGCTGGCAGATTTCTAGGCAATCTCTAAGTTAAACAGACCTAAAGATCTCAGAGGAGGAAGCAAACCACCTTCCCCCCCCAATTTTTCAGGGAAAGAAAGATCTCAAACCCCTACCAAGAAGTAGAGTAAATTGTGAGCAAAGCTATGTCAATTGTGAATGTCTGCTCTGGGACTTCATCCAAACTCCACAGACATCAGTGGAAAGTTTCCCATTTCAATGAGCTTTGAAACTGGCTGTTGTTAAGCCAACGTGCGTCTCTCCTCTCTCTATCACAAACGTCCAGGTCAGAGGGCAGGACTAGATGGAAACCTACGTGTAAGCTGTAACTGGTACATCAGTCAGCAGAACATACCTCAGATGAATTTGCCCTTGCAATGTGAGTTATGGAGGGAAAATGCTTGAAAAATCCTGAATGCAATTAGGCACAACATGGTTGTTCTCTCCAAGCTTCATTAGGCTTTGCTCTTGGTTTTCACATTCCCTGTTGGCTTGAATAAATGGCCTATCTCCAGATAGCTTCAGTGGGAGCAAAAGTGCTGTGGAGGGACAGGGTTTGTCTGAAAAACTGGAAAGAAATGGATCTATTGCCTGAGCTGAGGTCTGGCTGGAAGAATAGGGAAGGGAGGAGGAGCAGAGGGTAAGCAAATGATGTGTTCAGTGCACTAGGGAGAAAGCAGATATAGCAACTACCTACAGGGAGGCAGCAAAGGAATCGGTTAACTGCATGTGAGTGTTTCTTGCATCAGGTTTCAGGTTTCCCTACAGGATACGCTGGGGAGTTGGTGGAAACCACCCCCCATGGGTTTGCAGTGAGGGAATCGGTGCCTATGCCCCAATAGCAGTAGGAGTCAAAGAAGAAATTAAGAGGAAGGTTTCCTTGAGGGTTGGCAAGCAGGAAGGGAAGCAGCAGGGCTGGTACTTCAGCTGAACATTTTACTTTGTTCGCTGTGCTCTGCACCAGGAGGTAGGGTGTGAGGGAAACCGGGTGCAGGAATAAATAGCAGGCCTGGAGTAGAGGAAGAAAAAACTTCCATCACACAAAGGCTAAAGGAAACCTAAATGCAGAAGTTAAGGAGGATTTTTGTGCTCTTTCCCTGGGTGGATTAGAAAAGGCAGAAACGTGTTAACCCTTATCGTCTCCATTCTGGGACCGGGCAGTAGCTCCATGGTAGTTGAGAAGGTAACAGCGCAAGAAAAAGGGATGAAAGTAGTGAAAATCAGCTTGGGTAGTAAAATGTTATGGCTTTGTTATCCAGGACCCAGCTTGGAAAAGAAAAATACGTACAGGGGATGAAGATCATTGAGAGACTTCTTCTTACATGGAATGGTCATATGGCAAGATGCATATAGCATCCATAGGAGCCAGGGATCAAGCAAAAGATGATTTTGGCAAGCAATATTGTTGGAAAAGTGCAAAGAAACTGACAAAAATCTCAATAATGAGAAATTCATGCTTGGATTTGATAACACAAATATCAAATAGGTATAATCAAATAATCAAGGACAGTGCAATATTTGTTAAAGTTTAGGGGCTTGCTGACAGCAGAGCCTTGACTCAGCTGCAGATAGAGTTACCTAGTATGTTTGAGACATCCCAGGGTATTGAGTAAATCCTCATGGAGTTTGAATTTGTGGAACAAAAAGTCCTTTGCCTTCTGGAGCAGCAGGAACAACACCACAGAACATCTCAAATGGTAACAGACATCCATGGTTAGACATATGAATTGATCCTTGGGATAGCAAAAATAATCCAGAAAAGCTCTTTGTCAAACCTGAATACTAAAACTAAAAGAAGTGGGATACCGGTGCAGCTGTAGCTAAGGCCTCAGGCAGCACCTGATAAGCTGAAGCACCTTTTGTGTATGCAGCACAGGTCAAAAATTTCCCATCAAGAGCCTCTGCTGGAGACCCATGACCTCGGGTTTAGAGGGGTGCTGTTAATCCTTTCCCTGTGAGGTACTGGGTAAATGTGACCTGGAAGTTACTATTTTCTTAACATCAGCCTTTCTAGTAGATACTTTAGTTCATTTTTGTTTCCAGGAAAGGCAGATTTACAAACAGATACAACCCAACATATACAACTCAACTTCTGGTTGGGAGAGCTGCCGATGAATGAAATAGGGAGCCCCTGCTCTTCCTTCACTCCCATCCTTCAGCTACCTTGTGCAGTTTAGAGACAGGTATCTCTGCTCATTCTTAATAAACTGGCAGGATTTCAGGCATTGACTAAGACAGCTGGGGATACAGCAGACTCCTCGTTCCTGGCTAGAACTTATTTATTATTAAAGACAAATTAAGTGATGGGAGGTGGGTCTTGAATGTTGGATAATCCATTAACCAGTTCAATAGGATTCCCCTGAAAGGAGGTTTGTATGCCAGAAGCTGTTTCCACTGCACTTTGTATAAGAAGGGATGAGGAAAGAGAGAAAGAAGTTGAAAGGTAGTGCTGCAAGTGAGGATGTTTGTACAAGTAGCAGGGGAGGTGTGCTTTCAGACCAAGAGGTCTCAACAGGTGAGCCAGACCCAAAGACCCATGAGTTGTGAAGAGGCTAGATGTGTTTGGGGCTCTTATGTACTCCTACAAACAAACAGCAATCTGTGGGATATGTAAGGTGTCCAGGGGACAGGACTCCACCTGCTCAGTTATATTTCTGGCTGGTGTGAGAGTGATTAGCTATCTGGGAACCTGGACAAACTGGCCCAGCTAATTGCTGGTGCTTCCTGGTGGCAGGTGACCAGTGCCTGTGTTTGTTCCCCTGGGCATCTGCTTCCTTGGTAAGAAAGCAAAGGGAGAGTAAGAAGCAAATCAAAGAGCAGCTGCTTGCTAAAGAGGCAAAAGAAAAGAGGCTCTTGCAGCAAATAGGCAGCACCCTCTTTGCAGCCCCTTAACCTTCCTTTCAGGGGAGGACAGTGAGGTCCCAGCTATGAGTGACAGCTCTCCCCAAATATGTGGAAACAAGTGAAGAAGAAATGATGACCTGCACTGCGTATGTTATTGCTGAATGATTCCCAGGTGAGTTCAGTTAATAAAGTCGCGGACAAATTAAACCACATCCCTCACATCTTGTCATTATTTCTGCATGTCTGGAACAATGAAGACCAAGACTTTTTTAGGTACAAATACAGCAAATGGAGTTTTGTATATAAAAAAGCTATGGGGCTGGATCTATAAAGGATTTTCACTACAAATCTAACTTAAAATATGTATGTGTTTATTTTATTTGACGGGTATTCTTCTTT
Organism: Zapornia atra; assembly: GCA_013400835.1. Classification (NCBI taxonomy): domain Eukaryota; kingdom Metazoa; phylum Chordata; class Aves; order Gruiformes; family Rallidae; genus Zapornia; species Zapornia atra. The sequence continues at coordinate 166,172 of VZTU01034978.1, forward strand.
TCTCATTATAGACATAGATGCTAATATAGTGCTTCATAGATCAGCATCTCTACTTTTATTCCAGGATAATTATTCTAATGTTATTCAAGTGTTCCATATTTTACCAATATATTTTAGGGAGCATCCCGGCTTCTTCATGAGGTTGGTTTGGGTTTTTTTCCAGGTGAAACGTTTTTGCCAGCTTTGACTACACCCCCACCTCACCCTCCCTATACCCCAAACTGAGACAAGGATTTTTTGGCATACACTTCGTAAGAAATTCCCTAGCAGCACGCAACACATTGTCCACAAACTTGATTTTGCATCTGTCTAAAAAGAGGTCAGATAGATGATGAGATAAGCTAATGTAAGGAACTTATAAATTTTTAGAATAGCCCTGACAAATTTTGCAACCTTGTGCCAGAGTTACTGAATGCTTTGAGTCCTATCACACATGCTGAGACTGCTTTTCAGAAGCACATTTTACACGTATAGCATCTCTGTCACTATTTACTTTGTGCATACTTTCTGTAGTCATACATATTCTATGAATAACATTAAATATAAACATTTGGCATCTTACACTAATGGAGATTGTTTTGGTTTGATTACATATCTCAATCCATTCTTCATCAGAGAATTCTTGATCCAGATCGCTTTTGCACTTGATCTTAGCTTTTATCTCCCCTGAATTTATTCAGCCTAAAAAAAGGATATCAAGTGCAGATTCTTTTCATGGTCTTTATCCATAATTAACAGCTAGTATTTGAAGGGAATGAACTCAGGGGTACAAAAATTCCTCAATTTATATCTCCCACAGATAATGTCTTATTTGTAAATATCTATAAACGTGCTGTTTTGGTGTGTGGCTTGTATTTTGCTAATCTCTCAAAGGGCCTAAATATTCTTTCATTACAAATATCCTTGAGAGTCATCATGTCAAAAACATTCCACAATTAATAGAGGTTGCCTCTGAGGGCCTTGGGGAGAAGAGGGCTGTTAATAAGTGGACAAATAAGAGATACTTTCTGGTCTATTGTAAAATGCTTGAGGACATTATGCCATGTGCTGGCAGGATAGTCTTTCCTAAATTGTCAAAAACCCTGCCTGTTCACACACATGTTTCTATGACAGCAGTTAATACTTTGCAGTGAGAGAACAATGTGAGGTCCTGTACTTTTTTCTTATAGCCACCAAAAATGGGAGGCAGAGCCGTTGATTTACATAAGGATGGGACCGTATATGAGATTTGCTAGCCTGAAGTGCAGTCCATAATTATTAGAAAGAAACTGATTTTTTTTTTTATCAAGAGACAATAGTTTCAAGGCAAGATAAGGGAGCATATTGTTCTGTTTCATTTTTGAAATGAGTAAGAAGAACTGTTGGATATTGTAACAGTTATGGTCACTGCTCATTTCACCCAAGTTAATACATAGTGTTAATTCTTCCCATTGTCATTGCTCCAGCTAGTGGGGAAACATTAAATTTTAGAGAAATATAATTTCTCTGTTTGGGATTTTTTTTTTGTTTGGGTTTTTGTTTTATTTTCCCCAGTTGGACAGCATTTTTTTTTAAAGTTTAGCCTGTTATAATTCCAAAATGTCCTGCTCCTTCTTTTTGTGGGACAGCATCTGGCAATATAAGATAGTTGTTTCTTGAGAAGAGAGTTATTGGACAGTTTAAGAGAAATCTGTGTTATCCATTTGTGGCAGAAAAGATTGTACATATGTGTAGTTTTGTAATTGCTGCTCAAAATATGAGTTATTATTGTATATTTATGTAAGATTGGAGCAGATTCTGTGGTTACTTTGTGTGACTTTATTGAGCAGTCATATGGAAGTTTCATATGGAAGATCAAAATCAGCCATAAAATGGGACTGTGATTGTAACCTTAATTATCGAAAGGATAACCCCTCCAGAGGATCATAATCCGGTTTGAGAAGCAGAAAGATGGTTGCTTCCCTATGGGAGGCTGGGAGCGATCCTCTCAAAAGCTTGGTGACATAGTCCTGTAAGCCTGATATGATTTCACTTTCAAATGTATTTAAAAATTCTACAGCAAATCCATTGGGGGCGTAGGCTTTCCCGCTTTCCAACACAAATACTGTTTCCTTAATTTCATTCTCTGTCCTGGGAATCTGCAACAGTTCTTTCTGCTCTTGTGTCAGTTGTAGCTGCTGCCGTTCCACATCTGATGAAAGAATTGGATTTTAATGTTTGTTCAGAGGTACGTAAGTTGGCATAATAATTGTGAATAACTCTCTGATTCTCCCGGGGGAGGAGGAGTTTGTCCTTAGTATTTCCCAATTTACTGTGTTAGTTTGGATAATTTTTTTTTTTTTTTTTTTTGCTTATCAAGCTAACTAACAATCAGCATGCCTGTG